>JAPMOR010066541.1:80621-130872 GCA_026543865.1 Argiope aurantia
ATATATATATATATATATATATATATATATATATATATATATAAATGAAAAACACATATCTTTAAAGCAGTGTCGTGGTCAAAGGAGAGGAGCCACTTTGAATTTTTAAACTTCTCTTTTATTCCATAATTTATGTGCAAGCGAGAAGTGACGAGACACGTCAATCAGCAGCACTGCACAAGAGCGAAAGAGAAAAACTTCAACGAAATATTTATTCCCATGATTATATACTATGAGATTCTGATAGGTATTTCTTTACACGTATCGATTTAGGTAAGAGAATTATAGGGATCTTTTAAAAGAATTTGTTTAGATCGACACATTTTTATCCCTTCTCTCGGAGTGTAGGAACTTGTTGATTTTAGAATTTTACAGTGCTCTGGTTGAATTGATTAAATAATAAAAGATGGAATTGGATCAGGAAATTAGGAAACATTGGAAACATTTTAGAATGAAGTTAATATGGGTTAAATTAAGATAAAACTATAGAAATTAATTAGGATTTAATTCATCGTTAGAGATGCCATTACACACACACACAGATATATATATATATATATATATATATATATATATATATATATATATATATATATATATATATATATATACTCTTTCCGATGATAGAGACCTCAAATGATAAAGAATCAAATAATCGAATTTCTACCTTATTTCTGAATCTAGAACTTTCCTCTTGCAGGAGATTCACCAGAGGACCATCATTTCTCCAGATGACCCCAGCTTTTTCAGCCCCTTCCCTGGTAAATTGACCCATTACTCCAGTCGATCACAGAAAATAGTGGACAAAGACGAAGTTAAAGAAGTATCTGAATTGAAAGATGGAGAAGTGTCCACAGAGACGACAAGGACCCATCATCACGAAGAAGCATACGACGATGAGGTATGTGTATCCTAATAATTTCGAATAAGATTTCTCACTAATTTATGATTTAACGCAAGATATAACTTAGTTTTATGCCTTACACAGTAATTGAATTCTTGTTTCTGATTTCTTTTTCATATTTGGCGTTATAAATGGTTTCTGCTAAAGTTAGGAGGAAAGTTGTCGATGTTGGATAAATTAAATAATTTTTAACGTATGGCGATAAAGAAGCAATTTTTGTAAAATACATCGTAGAATTTTTTTATTGTTTATTTATTTTCAAAACAATATAATTAACTTTAAATTATGCGTGTTAAAGTAAAAAAAAAGTATTTATCGGTTTAGTTAAGGTAACTAACTTCTAAGGCATTCCACTGGAATACCAATTCATTCATGCCTAATTAAGGCGGAGTAAAAATATGTTTCGGTTTTCAAATTCAATGCAGCGCACAGACAACTGAGGAATGCATTTATGCTTTAGCGTATACCTTCTTTTTTTCATTTCTTCACATATTTCCATATAATTAACATTTGAGGTATTTAGTTTTTTTTAATAAGGATTACCAACAATTTTAACTATATTTTGCAATATTCCTACAGTACGAGATAAAAGTTCCATTTATTTAAACAGTTCACTTTAGGAAACCTTTGGACAACAAGGAATAAAAATTCATCTAAAATTCATCATTAAATCGTTTTAATAATTGTAGTCAAACAAGTACTCTGAGAATAAAATATTTTGGTATAGCGTGAAACAGTGTATAAGAACAGTTAACCCTTTCAATTAAATATACATAAAACTTACACATTTTGTTAAAAATTTTTAAAATATCTGAAAATATTATGGAATAATTTTATAATAACAATAAATATCTATATAGTTATTAATTCTAAGTATAATTCAAACTGAATAATGATATAATCAGCAATATTTCTGAAATTTTAAATAATATTTTTACACTTAAAATATATCGTATGCTTTTTTTCTATATTCAGACAGCTATATTTAAAGCTTGACCTTGTTTAAATGACCCAGAAGATGTCTAAAGATATTACACGTTTTTTTTTTACTTTCTTTGAATTTCTCTCTATTTGCTAACGGATTATAATTGCACTTTAAGATGCATTTGTTTGTATTAGGATCCATTATTGAAAAGTAAAAAAAAATATCCTGTGATATAACTGATTAATCCAATGTTGTCTAAATATTTACTTAAGAGCTACAAAAAACGTCCACACCCCGTAACAGCGCACAGATAACCTTGGTAATGAAAGATAATCAATTCACCTGTCATATAAAAATTGCGTAGTTCTAACCCACCCAAAAACACATGTAACACATGTAGCTTAGAAACAATTTCAGTAGGAAGCACTGCTACAACCTAAACATTGCTGTTTGACCTTCATTTTTGTAATTGAGTCAAAATGGTTTTACGAAACATCTAGTTGCAGTCTGCTACAAATTCGATATTCGTAAAGCTACCAATAAGTTGCAGTGTTTCAATACGAAACCTACTTCAGAATATGTTATGGTATAATACATTTCAGCAAAATATTAATAAAACATTGATTTTTTAAAACAAATTATTGCTTTAGAAGTAGTGTATTGCAAAACTAACTGCACTTCATTCAGTTAATTAAATATATATACAATTCTCTGAAATCATAAAATGATAATTGGTTGCCGATTGTATCAGTGCGTTTAATTGTACACCTGACTTCATCCGGGTATTTTTCTGTTTATGTAAGCGTAGTGGCTTGTTAACAAGATGTAGATTTTAGAACTGGAATGAAACCTAATTCTACGAAAATTTCACAAGAGATGTGTACCAAGTAAACTATAAATTGAATGTCTAATAGTTGATATGTCATTGAAGTTTGAAACTGTAGGGTTGTCTAAGAGGCCGTACTTATCATCCAATTGCAATTTTTAAGTAACAGAATTATAAACTGTTATATTTTATAAACTATATCCACAAAAAAATAAATGAGTTCGTGTACTGCATTTTGAAGGTTTGTTAAAGAAAAGTTCATTTCTACGAAAATCAGTGGATAGAATGTTTACATTTAGAAGGCGAAAATATTTGAGGATAGATTTCTTATTTTCACCGCGATTAGATGGCGAAGATAATTCTGAACCTTCAACCGTCAGCACTTCTGAATATTTGGAATAAGATGGAAGATATATAGTGTACATCTCTATTTTGTTGGATCAGGTCTCAAACTTAAACTTTGATCTTGATCCTAAAGCCTGATGCTCAGCCATTAGATGACCTTTATTTTGATGGTACGAAGAATTCCATACATCTGGCAAGATTAAGCGCGATTTCTTATTTTCAGCAATTAAATGTACCGCAATTGCGCTATTCTTTCCTCGAATTTCTCATCACTTGCAATCTTTCCCAAATGCAATAAAATCTCTCAATAAGCATTAGCAACAATTCTCAAAAAGCACCCAAAATTAATTTTTCCTGAGACATTTTATCAATTTTTTCTTTTTCTTCTTACTGCAACTTTACAAGCTGTTTCTCCAGTGAAAAAGTCACTTGAATCACGATAAAACTTAAAAAATAAATTTCCTATTTTCATGATAGTTACTGTACATAATATAAAATATTGTTTAGACTTGCTGAGCAACGAATGGAAAACAACAAACTTGACACAAAGATATTATATTTACATCAAATTCTGGACCCAGTTAGTTAAGAAAAAGAATTCTCAAAATGGTGTACTGGATTCTTTTCACTGTGTTATGAATTTAAACTCAAAACGTACTAAAATGTCGAAATATAAGGGCCGGCATTTTTTTAAGTACTGATAGATCATAAAAATAAAATTAGCCAGTGCAGAGCACTGTATGTTTATTACCAAAAGCTTTATATAATCATGGTTATTTGTCGACATGACCCCTGTCATGATTTGAGCATTTGTTATATAAGTGGATCAGGTTTTCCTTTAGCGGAAGACAGTTGCTGCCAGAGATTTTAGATAGGTCTTAACTTTCTTTTAGAGTCATCTTAACCTGTTATTATTATTTTAGTACGCTAGCCAATTCTTCATGCAAAGAAAACACGAAAATCATTCGGCTCTAAGCTCCATTCCTCAAGAAAGGGAATTGGGCACAAGACTATCCCAAGAGAAGATATTTTCAAACTATTCGAAAGAAAATTTGATTCTAGAATTTCAGGCGACGAGTTGGCCAATCAGCATGCAAAAATTGCGATTTTAAAAGATGAATATTTAGACGTTCCTACTTCGTACTCTTTTTTTAAAAATAAATTTCAAAGAATTTCAAAAACTAGTTAGGACCTTCAAAGAAACGTTAAGACCCATTTCACATCATTGGTGGTAACTTCTTTTTCAGAGGATATGTAGAACCTGTTCCACCTGTGTGACAAATGCCCAAATCATTTCGGATATAATGTCAAAACGTAAAGATGGTTGTTTAGAACTTTTGGTAATACATTTTGTTCTCTGCACGTGTTCTTTATTTATATATACCATTTAGTTTTACATACACACACACAAAAAAACCCGGCTCTCATATTTGAGGAGAAAACACGCACCTAATTTTATTTATGACTTTTCTGAAGAATATTATCACTTGAAAAATATTTCAGAAATATGTTACTTAAAAAACAAAATTGAAACAAATCGTCTCAGATTTCTGTGGAATTCTTTGTTGAAGGTTAAGAGACTAATGTTTTTTTAAAGAAAAGTTTGCTAATTTGTTTAAGGTTATTGTTTTCCCTCAGAAACCAGTTTTATCTCGCATTTAATCAGACCTTGGAAAAGTAAGAGACGGAAATTGGCGTATTGTATTACGCCTCATCATGGAATTCCTGAGTAAGATTTTGAATACGATTAGAGATCGATTTTGTTTGTTTAAAAGGTGTTTTATGTCACGGAAAAAAACGAATCCATCTGGAATAGAGAGAGAGAAAGGAACAGATTACATTTCAATTTCGCATGCCCTACTAATTTACATATTTCCATCTCTTGTTATTTCTTGTGTTACTGAAACCTTATCAGATCAGATATATTGTTAAAATCATCAATAAACAAAACTGAGATAAATAAATGCTATAGAATCTCCATGAAGGTACAGAATTTTGATTGTTTTGCTTGTAATTGGCGATTGTTTGGCGTGAGCATCATTATTTAACTGAGTTAAAAGTCAATAAAATTTTAGAAAGGTAATAGAAACTGTTATGAGATTACGAGATAATTATGAGAATAAAATTTACAATTCTGAAATTCTTGGTCTAAAACTGTACATAAAGGCAATCCATCTAAGACATGGTTTAAATTTCAGAGTTGTAATGCAATGATTTTTACATATTTTTCTTTAATTTGTTTTAGTTCATGTTTGAATCAAAATGGAATTTTATCATCAATTATTCATTCGTTACCTGATATGCCAGAATTTTAAAGCTTCGTTATCTTGTTTCTTCTCAATATTGATACTCTGAATGAAATTTTCCCAACTAAATTATCATTGACGATTTATTAAACTTTTATTCCATACAAGGAAACGCCATCTGGTGGTCAATTATTTGAAGATTAAATAATATTTATAATAATGATTTTAAAATTAAAGATTTAAATTTAGAAAATAGCTAAAATATAAATAATTTTTACTTCATAGTGCAGTACTAATAAAAGTGTGTTTCTGAAAGGTAAACATGATTCAATTTTTGTGAATGAGTGTTAATAAATCGTAAACTTTAGAATTCCATTAAGGGGTTCTTTAATCAGAATGAGTTTAACTGCCGTAGCAAGTTAGTGCTAACAAGTAGTTAAAGCCAAAATAGAAGATAAAGATAGATGAAACTGCTGTGTCGGATACCAAATATGGTGAGAACGTTGACAGATTCGGAACAAATTTAGTGACAAACTGTCAGTAATAAACATAATGTCATGAAATTAAATTTATATTTCTAGTTCATAAGCTTCAATTCTTATTATTAAGAATGAGCAGGGAATAAAATGAATCACGCATATTGTGCATTGCACATATTTCCAACATATTCGCCTAAAAGTATAAAACTTTATCTTACACTAGATACATGATTCCTTGAATGTTCAGAATTTTCTTTCATAAATATCATGAAATGTTTCCTTCAATAAAGGCTGTATGCATACATTTATAAGCCTTTTACTTTCATTCCTTATCTTGATACTCAATAATTACTCCATAACTGGCGTAGCACAAGTTGTGGCACAATATTATATACAGTATTTTGCGATAATATATCATATTTTTCAATATTTTGCAATATTATACAATATTGCGCATATTGTTTAATATCATACAATATTGAACAATATTTGCGTGCCGCTAGAATATATATTTAATATTCAACTTATAGTATTTTTTTAACAAAAACCATGAAATAAAATATTTTATAATGAGGTAGTTAGAATAAATGTTGCAATTTTTGATTACATATTAGTGCTGTTTTCAAGATGAAAATATGTAAGTTGTGATTTTTAATTGAGTTTGTTTTATTCGTGCTTACGGAAGTTTACATACACAAAGAAATGGAATTATGAAAAAAACAACAAGAGACGATAAGATGATCTAAAGGAGGAACTATAACGACTTGGGAGTTTCGGTTATTGCTTTGGCATATACTCAAAAGAAAAGACCTACAGACAGTTAACAGTTGATGGGTTTTGAACTTTTATACAGCTTTGCGATTCCGGCGTTAGACTTTTGCCAAATTCTTATCTATCTGATTTATTGAATTTTGACTTCGAACTAAAATTTTGGAGCAACGATTCCAGGCGATTTTTTTTATATGTAGATCTTATTGTTTTCGTGCTATCTTGTTCAAATTCATACAGACTAAAAGTGCATTCAATTAATGAAAGGGTGAATTTATTTTTTGAACTGAGCTTGTAGTTTTAAAACATTGATTGATTGATTATAATCTCACTGTATAATTTTATGCTTATTACAATATTTTTTTTCCTTCACATGCTTCGTTTAAATGAAAGTAGAAACTAATCAGTAGATCATGATTACTTAGTAGGATGATCACAAGGATGTTACTCTGACAAATACTTATGTAATCCTCCCCAAGAATTAACAGAAGCCCATAATTAGCGGAAAGCATTTATAATCTACTCGGCGATTTAAATAGATACTATTGATGGAAAAATTATGCAACTGGCATTGAGCCTACCAGAAGCGATCATTTTCATTCGCATGATCCTATTGGTGAAATAATATACGATGTAGTGAAGAGGCAAGGGCAAGGTCATTCTGGGGTACGAAGTGCAGCCCTTCCTTTCTAGTGTTGGGCAGTCCGAATTTTTTGAACATAACACATTAGTTCTGGCACAAAACCGAGCCCGAGTGTGAGCACTTGTTGATTCTACCACATTTCCTTTCATATGCGTTTACCTAAGGTATGTTTTGATTATAATTTGAAATTAAAAATCTTTAATGAGTATAGCTATTTCGTATTCTTATAAAGGACATATTCCTTTAAATTGATAATAGATTTGGATATTTCATGTGCCATCTGTGTCTTTTATGTTGTTAAATTTTTCAAGGTTGCGTTCCAAAGTTTTGATTTCATCGATTTGGTTTGTTCTAGATATATGTGAAAGTATCAGGATGTAATGGAATACATTAAACATGCTGATAACATAACTGTGAAATAAAAAGTTTTTTTTTTTTTTTTTTTTTTTTTTTTTTTACGTCGGCATGGTGCTATTTGTGGTATAAAGGTGTATAAAAATGCGTGGGTGTGCAGGATGGATAGGAATGCCTTTAAACTTGATATGCATTGTTGTGGCTATCAGGTGTATTTTTGAGCAAGATGGAAATATTTTTTTTTACGTAAAAATCGATTTAATTTAAAACTTTAAAGGAGTAATAATAGTAAGTGATATAGAATTAACAGAAAATAGCATGCAAAGAAATTCTCTTTGTACAAATGTGTTCATTTATGTTTTTATATTTTCTCAAACACAAAAATATAAGGCTAGCGAAAAGAGATACACTTTACTTTGGATGATACATGATACCATGCAGGGATAAACTTAGATTCGATTTCAATTCCTAATATTTTTAAGAGAATTTAGATTGATTGTAGTCGATATATTAGTTTCTAATTGTATGTTTTGATGTTCTTGTCATTGTTATATGCGGTTTTTGAAATTTGAACGTTTAGCATGGATTTTATTCAAATTTTAAATTCATGCTATGTTAAAAAATTTGTTTTGAATTTCTTTTACATTTTTAATGTTTTAAGAATTCAGACATCGTAATTTCTTATTTTTCAGCGTATTATTTAATGTTTTGGTTGACTTTATATATTTATTAAGTACTATGTATGTTTTATAATATTCTTGTCTTTCTTACTAATTATCGCTTTTTATATCCGTTTATTGCTCACTTCGATATGTGCTATGTTTCTGTACTGTATATTTTCCTTTGAATTTATAAATAACCTAAGTAGCACACATATATTGTACAGTATTGTTTAATATTAAACAATACTTGCAATATTTTATAATATTGTTTAATATAATATAATGTCATAAAATATTGTACAATATAGTGCAACTTGCAATTCTCCACGCCCCTACAGTATGAGAAAATGTCAAGAATAAAGAGATCTTTGTTAGAATCGTATACTAGCACAAAAATCACATTGGAGAAATTCAATTATCCAATGCATTTCAAATTTTACATAGTATTATTGTAAAATCTTATTGTTTTTCAATACCGCGTAACAATGTCTAGAATTTTCCATACTTTCGGGCTGTACTAAGCAGGTTTCGAATTCACAGGTTCCTGAAGAGGAAGCAGAGGAAGGGATGGTACCGGAGCGTTCTGGCGAGACATCTCGCACAATCCAGTACTATACAGACCCTAAAGAATTTGATGCTGTTACAGAGAAGCTACAGGAGGAATCCCGGAGATCTCGCCTTATTAATCACCGGCAAAATGAAGCAGACCTCCCGTCGGTCACTCACCGCTGGTCGGACAATGGTCACTTTGGAAGACATAAAGAAATCACAAATGATGTCCGTGGAGAGACAACAACAAGGACTAAATCTGGTGGGAACCGGATTACTATTGAGATGTCAGGAAACAGGTGAGAGAAGCGTTTTATAGTTTTAAAATTAATCAGTCAATGAATCAATGAGCCATTGTTCAATCAATAACCAACAATCTATGAACTTGAATTTGCAAAATGGAATTTATTAAATTCCTAGCCGTTTGAGTAAATTCACAATGATGTCATTTTTTTGAGACAATTAGTTTCTTTATTTGTTTAAAAATTTTTGAAGCGATCCTTTCATCCTCGAAATAAGTATATAAAAAATTAATAATTATTCTTTATAACAAATAAAATGATATTAACCGGCATTAAAAAAACTACATTACTTTACAAACTAAAAAAAGAGAGGGAGAGAAAGTAAAATCTTTCTCAGAGAAAAAACGAACAAACAATTCACTTGGTTTTCCCCAGTTACGATTATTTCTAAGAGTTAAATGAATTTATAACTTTATAACAGTTATTATTATTTTTAAAAGGCATTTGCTATAATTTTAAGCGAATCGAAATTTTTATTTGAGATGGAAAGCAATTTTGAGTTTCCTACTCTATTAAAAATTCAAATCTTCCCCTTAGAAAAAAGTATAATTTTATCAAATTTGATCTTTGTATAAAATAAATGGACCTCGCAAATTCAAAAACAAAAGAGCACTTGCAACTTTGTATACTATTATATAATTACTGCAACTAATAAGAATAAAATTATACAATAAAAAATCTCGACCGAGCTGTTTCCTTTTCTCACCAGTTTAATATATCACATAAATTACAGTAAAAAAAAAGTTCTAAAATCCCTTTCTGAAAGCGTAGATACTAATATGATAAGTTCCCATAAATATCTAACGAAACGTATCCCATGAATCACTGTTAATATGTAATCATTTAGCATTCGCTTTCATTTTTGGCGAGCATTTTTAACACAGAAAGGGCGTGGGAAACTAGCTTCTTCAGTCTAGAGTATGATTATAATAATTTGCTTTAAGCTTGTCATCATAAAGAGCGAAGAGTTGGCGAAAGCAAACACTCCCGGGTTCACCGAAAGAGTTAAGTGCAAACCAGTTTACTTATTTCTCTCCTTTTTTGCTCAAACAAAACCAGTTAATGTCCATCAAAAGAGCAAGGACTTAGGTGGGGAAAAATAAAATTGCTAACAAGATCTGCAAAGTTGTTGAAAATCTCCCCCCTCGCCCTCCCCTTCCAACAGCTATTTTCTTTTATCCGTGATCTTAAAGGAGTTGTTATTTTGTTTGTTTTTAAGAATGCTTAGGTTTAGTTAATAATACAACATAGATGTGATTCATGAAATAGGATTCTTTTCGCCTTTTATATCAATCCTTGTTTAAGATGATTTCAAAAAATCATTGTAACCTTAAATAAAACTATTGCAATCTTTGACAACTGCTTTTTAAATCGTCGACAACGATCTCAAGCAACTCGAAATTAGAACTTAGAAAATTTTCATAGAGCTTTCAATTTTTTTAAAAAATTATTATTTAATATTTGTTGGCAGAAATATTTCGAAGATTCATTTTGTCTTGATATTTTACATAGCAGATGTGAGTAATGATAAAGTGCTAAGTTAATACATATTGTATATTGTATGTTTTTTTTCTACAAAATTAAAAAGTACAAAAAGACTATAAAGGAATGTAGAAGTATTTATTAATTAATTTACTCTATTTTTTCACATTATAGGTAAAAATATTACCAAAATGCAAAAAAAAAAAGTTGCAATGATATTATTGAGACTATATTTAACTTTTCCTTCATTTACTTTAAAACAATACATCAAGTCTGAAACGATTTTTAAAAAGTATTTAATGGTGTTAGAATGAATTTTAAATTTCATTTTTATTCCGCTGAATAATTTAACTAATAAAGAGATAAATGTTATGCCACTAAAAAGTGATATAGAATTGATTAAATCAATTTTATGATGCAATATAAATTTATATTAAATACAAATAAATTAACTATATATACATTTAAAATAATCAGGAAAACCTATTTCCAAATACTTCTCCGATTTTGCCAAGTTTTATTTTGTATGAAAACTCATGGCCTGCAGATTTATCAATAGCAGAATTACATATCCAATGCTAATCTTCATTTTTGAGAGAACTCTCAAATAAATTACTTCGTTATACAATTTTTTTAAAGAAATAGTCAGTAAAGCCCTCCCCCCTCCCAAAAAAAAGAGATTGGACCGATTTCGCAAATTTTATTTTCCCGTTAATCTGAACATTTTGTGAGCACACCTAACAAATAATAATGGTATGTGTTTGTTCTAAAATTTAATAAAAAATACTTTATTTCGTTGCAATAATGGTAAAGTTGATTAACCTGACTAGTTAATACTATTAATATAATGGGTAAACAGCTGATCGCCGAAATAGGCCAGTATTTATATTAACTCGATTTTGATTAAATATTATTTATTTATGACCTGCAATTGACTATATAAGTTTAATAATATCAAATTCTCAATGAAATAGCTAATGATTCTAAATACTGATTTAGTGATCTTATTCTGTTAATCTGTTTTAAAATCAGTTACATAAATTTGTTAAACAACTGTGCGATTTAAAGTAGGACTATATAAATAAATGTAATATTATGCCACTTTTATTCAAACTCTAAATCTGGCCATTTTTTGTTCAGGTCTAGCCCAAGTGATTTATCGCCCAGGGATACTATGATCAAAGACAGATCCAGGGAATCTACTTTGCGAAACCGGCCTTCATCGTCCAGCTGGCGCACTGAGCCTAGTCCTTCTCCGCCTTATCCTCCGAGCACCCCGATTCACAATAACACACTGGGAAGATCCACGGCCTCTCCTTTCGAAGTGTCCTCAAGTTCTGGGTCGTCCAGATCCAAGACTCCGGTCAAGACCTTTTACTTGGGTGAGGATAATTCATACCAGAGAGATGTGAACAGCTGGAAGAAGAAAGTCAACAACAATTCCTTTACAGATGGCATGAGCTCTGCATATTCCATTGGAGACACCAATTCTTTGGGGAGGTCAAATCTATCGGGTCATTACGGTGAACGCAGCGATTCGTTCTGCAGAATACCAAGGAGTAAATTTAACGAGCCAATGAGATATGACACGCTCAATAACGGTACCGTGTATAGCAAAATATCTCGTAATGTGAAGACTGATAAGAACGTACAAGTATCTATGTCTGATGATGATGACGACTGCTCAACTTTGAAGAGAACAGGATACAGGGAACGGTCTCTCAGCCCTCCACGTTTGGGTAACAGTAGAAGCACAACGACTCTTCCCAGAACCATCAAGATTACTCATGAACAGACAAAGTCACCTTATTCAACGAATTCTTTGTCGCATTCCAAGTACTTCAAATCGACGGATTCACTGCATTCTCCAGGTTACAGCAGTTATTATTCTTCAAATGATTATGGGTCTTCGAATTCATTCCGGAATTCCTCTCCTATTTATAACAATGGCTCATTCCACAAAGAAACACGTAAAAACGACTGGAACAACTCACACTTCAATGATACTTACAACATCAACTCAAAAAATCGAACGCATGAGATAAAGATCCACAAGACGAACAGCCATGATGTTCTTACAAATGGCACTACTTCAAGAAGAAGCAAAACAGAATCTCCCAATTGGTATAACTCTTCTTCTCTGAAGACAAGAAAAATACCAACTTCTCCACCAGAATCTGGATACCAATCTCCCTTTCCACCAACGCCACCATCAAGTCCTCCACCAAGAGTGATAAAGGTGATGAATTCTGACCACTATGGCAGCTCTTCTTCAATGTCGCCACCAGATTCTCCGATCCATAATTCCACAGCTTCCATCAGGAAGAAGTCAGCTTACCCTTCAGGAACAGCTTCCAGGTCTAAGTCCTCAAGTGATCTGCGTATGCCACCACTGTTCTCGCCAGAATCGTTTAGTCCATTGACTAGTCCATTAACTCTGAAGACCGTTGGAAAAAAGAGCGATAGTCCAAGCCAGAAGTACTACCGAGTCAAACCAGGACAGGATGGACAGTCTGTCGTTGTGCAAGTGCGTGACTGGAGCAAACGCTGAGCCTTTTCTGCATTTAGATATCTTTTTTTAGATAACTTTTTTACAAGAACGAGTCAATACTTCTTTAAAATAAAATTGTACAGGTCTTTTATACTATGTTTCTTGAAGTTTAGAAGATGGCAGAATTTTTGCCATTACATATGTTGTTAAATACTGGGATCTGCTTTACTGGTGCCTCAAGCAATGAGAGAACAAAGTAAACTATGATTTAAAAAACAACTGAAATTTCTTATGGATGGTTAAAAACCCATGCAAGTTCAAATTTTGCTGAGATACATCATCTACAATTTATGACAAAATTGCAAAATGATGTGTAGTTTATACATGTTATGTTACTAAAGTATTAATATTTCGTCTATTATTTTTGGAGACTAACAGCTTTAATTTCGAAATTGTGGTTCAGAATCTTTTCTGCATTATCTTGCCACAAATGTGTATTTTTTCAATTTTATAAATAAATTTTCATGTTCAGTGTTATGCATGTGCAACATGTTAGACTTACCGTGCTTAAGTATATAAGGAAGGAATGGAGAGAAACATGAACAAAAAATGCATAGAAAAATATATTTTTAAAATATATAATTGGCGATATAAAAATTCATGGCAGCTACCAATGTGTTTGTGAAGATTTAATTGACTGTAAGATTATAAATAACAGGGGAATAGATACAAAGTATTCTATAATATATGATATTATTTTTATGTTTAAAATCCATGTATATTTGTTTAGAAAATTTCAATTTATATAAAATAAATAAAAATAATTTTTCATTTCAAAATGATAAGAAATATGCTACAAAATATTTTTCTGCCTATATTTTCGATCCTATTCAATTGTCAAAAATTAATGTCTTATACATTTTGAATTTTTTTTAAATATTAGCAGATGTTGCTTAATTTAAGAGTTGCTATGATAAATTGATACCGAAAACATTATTGTCATGTTTGAAAAGCAAGTTCTTATATTTTACGCTAAAAGTGTTTTCAATTATCATTATTCATCTTTCATTTATTTCATCAGCTAAAATTTTAACAATTTAAAGAGCAAGAAATTTAATATTTAGCTTCTTTTAATAATTTTTAAACACATTCTTAATTTTCTTTTATGCTGTTTTTACTGAACGTCATGAAGCTACCAAGTGTTAAGTTTATGTTACAAACTTAGAGATGTAGACATTTTTTACTTGTTTTTGTATTATTCACAATTGTTGCTGACAGTTGGTTATTAGGATGTAACAATTAATGGAATAAAAAAATGTTTAATATAATTTTTGTTTTTACTTTTTTTATTTTAATATGGTTTGATTACAAAAGAGCATCTTTAAAAATGTGATGCATTTGAAAAATAGTTTGTGAAACAAAAATGATGTTAAACGCTTTTTCCATAATTTTATCAAACGTTCATTCTACAATTATATCTTCATCGTGGATTCAAATAATGGAATAGGATACATGTGAAATAAGCCGTGTCAGTTGCAATACGAAACCCAACATGCATTCTGCAAAAAGAAAAGGGATTTGACTTCACAGATGAACGTAATATAACTTAAGAACATTTGATGGCATGCCGAGATATATTTACCTTGGTACGTGAATAAAATTCAGTTCTACTCGACAGAAAGTATACAAATTTGAAGTTTATAATGATTAACAAAAATGTTGACCAAAATTATGATTATTTTATGAAATACGATAAGAATATAGATTTTTTCCCCTTTGTTCTCATTTGTTATATGTATTGCCTGTGGAGCTTTTGGTTTCATTAAATAGTACAACAATTATTTGGTAGGGTTACCTTACACATAAACAAGCTTTAAACATCAATTTCAAAAATATATACAATCATATTAAGGAGAAGTGTTCAATAACAACATAATTATTGTAACCTTAGCCTATACTGAAGCATTGCAACTTCAAAAAGCGCTATTTTAGCTGCTTGGGGCAGTCAGTTTACGCTGCTGAAGCAACTATCCTTGGCTCTAGTTGGTAACTTTTTGAACTGTATGTGATTTAATTTGTTGTATTTTCGGGTTACAGTCTCCAGTATTAGTATATCAAAGTCCTTAAATTTACAAAGAAGTGAAGGCATTTTACTAAATTAGTGTTTTAAATTTCTTATTCTAGAGGACAGTTTTGTTTGAACAGTTTTTAATTTGCTTCATACACCTTTTTTAAAGGATTTTATAAGATCTACAAAGAGAGATCATTTTTTTCGACAAAAGTAGCGCAGCGTCCAAAATCGAGCCTTTTTTTAATAACCTATAAAATGTTTAAGCTAAATCTTAATTGAGCTTGTAAAGATATGAATATTTAGTAATTGTTTCAAATTTAAATTTTCGACTAAAAATTTTTTATACATTTCAATAACAGTGTTAGAAATGCTTTTAAATTTTTTTTAATTTCTTTTATTTTACGAAATATTTATACTTTACAAAAAAACTTGTATTAGGAATGTAGTTTCTCCAGTCGTAAAGAATAGAAAGGCTAATAAGTTTTATTCTCATTTTTAATATCAGTTGTAGTTTTTGGATCATGATCCAAAGTTCTAAATTAAAATTTTTAAAACTATTTATTGATCACAGAGTTTTAATATTAATTTTACGCAGCTTTGTTAATGAACGTTACATAAAATATACCTATATAAATTATTTGCCGTTTTAAATAATACTGACAGTCTTGTGATAATTTTAATTTAATTTAAAATACTTATAAATTCTACATAAACTATCTCAGATAAAAAAAAGAAAGTAGCTGGCTTATTTCTAAGGAATACTATATGGGAATAATCAACTTTATTAGGTGCACAATTCAACTTATGTTTCATATCTGATCAAGATAATAGAGAATAATGCATAGATGAGTATCTTTGGTCCCTTTTTGGTGAAAAAGAAATCTAAACGTGACATCTCAAAGAAGAAAAACAATTGTCTATCCTTTTAGAGAAAATAATTCATTATTTTAAAACAAATATATCCATAAAAGTTTATATCAGTATTAATGCTAAAAATATTCTTATAATTTCATTGCTAAATATTGTATTTATTGAATTATAAAATTTTCATATTATTGTTGAAAATTCCTTTAAATCCATTTTAAAACAAAAATTGACGAAGTCAGTTCACATCCAAGTTAGACCAATTAAGCGTGAAGAGACAATTTGATTTTGGAATTCACTGTGCATCTTGCTGTTGGAAGAAGATCGAGTTTTTTATGTTAAGACTTGTTATGTTTACGGAAGTCTATATGCATGTGCATCTCTGTATAACAGGTTTATAGTCGTGATTTTATTTTAACTGACTACATTGCTTTGCATTTAGCTGAAATTTACAAATAAAAACTTTAAAAAATAAAGATTTCTGGTAAACTTATTCTTTTTTTTAATGAAAAAAGGCTAATAAATATTTATTGCAATATGTCAGAATTCATTTTTTCAAAAGTCACTTTGTTTTCAATTGCTGTTTCTAAGAGGATCATTAATTAAACAAGGATCTTATAATGGTACTCAATGTTTTTATTATGAAAGAAAAATCTAAAAAATATGCATTTAATCTAGTAATAAAAGTGATCAGTAACTCGTATAGGAATGGATAATTAATTATATTACGGATTTGATATCCAGCCTCTATTTCCAAATCATCACCACTAAAGCAAAGATTCTTGATGCCATTCTCAGTATCACGTGAATCAAAACATGTAATGAAACATTTTTTACCTACAAGATGAAAGATTAGACATGCAAAAATACTTCATATAGATTTTTTTATATGCAATTGCAATTATTTTATTGCAATTGACATCCTTTAAACAAAGATAGTATTACATTCCCTGTGATTGAATGCAAATAAAAGTGCATCAGCGATAAAAAGACGAATATTTTCTAAATCCTAAATGAACTAATGTGTATCCATTTCTTGTTCCGAATAATCACCTTAGTGATCCTAATCAATTTTTCTTAGTGATCCTACTCAGTGGTTTTTCTATCGATATATTATAATAAAACAATTAGACCCACGAAAAAATCCATTTCTTTTAGTAGGACGAAGATTAAGAAAATGTTTAATTGAACTTTTCAAATCCAGTTTTTTTTCCAAATGGCAATACTTGATTAAAGATCGCGGGTAACCTTGCTATAAGTCTTCATATCATGAATGCAAAAGTGTTTATTAACTCCAGAAAATAAAGTTGTTCTTGAATGGTTGGAAAAATGAATAGCTAGATATTTTGTTAATAATTTTAAATTCAGATGATGTTATGAAATAGTGATTTCACCATATAAGGAAAAGTTCTTGGCGACCTCACTCAGTATCTTTCCTTTAAACTATGGCGCACTTCATATCCATAAATAGAAAGATGCACTGAGCATTGAAGACACGTTTTAAGACTTAAAATTTGAGGTAAGTTATGTGTGTAGATATGCAAATAACCCTTAATCGCAAAAGGAAAAACGCGTTAAAAGATTCTTAGGTGAATTTTTTTATCTCGCAGTTTTATATTACGATGCTGTTTATAAATAGTAACCATTACAGCAAAGAGTTTTGGTGACCCCACTCAAAGTTTTTTTTATTAATATATGATATATTATCTACAAGCTAAAGTGATTTTGAAGTATCAGTTACCAAGGTTAAAAACCTCAAGTTAAAATGTATGTTATGAGATATACTAAAATATTTATCCTCCACAAAAAGAAAAAACATTTTTTATGATAAGTAAATTTCTAGCCTTGCTGGTTTGCAATCAGTAGCTATGCTCAAAAGGAACACAATTGTAGCAATGATTATTGGTGACCTCACTCAATGTCTTTCCCACCATTATATGAAAATTATTCGCAGAATAAAAGGCTTTGAACATGAAAGACGAAGCTAAAAACATGAAATTATAAAATATGCTATGTATGAAGATGTGCAAAGAAGCACTCATTCACGATATTATAAAAAAACGTGTTTTTCTCCGAATTCTTAGTTTGCCAGTTTGCATTCAGCTGTTTTTCTTAACTATTCACCGTATCAGCAATGATGACCACACTCAGTGTCAATATATGAAACATTATTTGTAGATAAAAAGGCTTTGAACATGGAAACAAGATTAAAAATTTCAAATTAGTTGAAGGTATGCAAAAAATCATTTATTCTCTAAATTACAATGTTTTAACGGAATGTGAGATAGCTAGCCATTTTGCATTCAGCTGCTGTTTCTAAATGATCACCATTGCAGCAATGATTCTTGGTGACCTCGCTCAATATCTTTCCCATCAATATATGAAACATTATTTGAAGATAAAAGGGCTTTTAATATTGAAAATAAGGTTAAAAATCTCAAGTTAGAAAATATGTTATACTCGAAGATATGCAAAAAAATATCATTCTTTCACCAAATTATAATGTTTTACGAATTCTGAAGTAGTTAGCCATTTTGCATTCAAATGCTATTTCTAAATGGTCACCAGTGTAGCAATGGTTTTTAGTGCCCTCATCTTTCCCATCTTTATATGAAAAATCATTCGCAGAATAAAAGAACTTAGAACATGAAAGAGGAAGCTAGCAACATGAAATTAAAAAGTATAATATATGTGAAGATATGCAAAGCAGTATTCATTCATCATATTATAAAAACGTTTTTTTTTTCTCAAATTCTTAAGAGCCTGCCCATTTTGTATTTAGCTGTTGTTCCTAACTAATAACTATATCATCAATAATTTTTTGTGACCTCACTCAATGTCTTTTCCATCAATTTATGAAACTTTATTTGTAGATAAAAGAGCTTTGAACATGACAAACAAGGTTAAAAATGTCAAATTAAAGTATGTTATACTTGAAGATATACAAAATATCATTCATTCACCAAATTATACCGTTTTTACAAATAGTGAGATAGCTTAGCTATTTTACATTCAACTGCTGTTCCTAAATGGTCACCATTGCAGCAATGATTCTTGGTGACCTCACTCAATATCTTTCTCATCAATAAATGAAACCTTATTTGCAGATAAAAGGGTTTTGAACATGAAAAACAAGGTTAAGAATTTTAAATTAGAAAATATGTTGCACATGAAAACATACAAAACATCATTCATTCACCAAATTATAAAGTTTTTACGAATTGTGAGATGGCTAGCCATTTTGCATTCAACTGCTGTTCCTTAATGGTCACCACTGCAGCAATGATTTTTGGTGACCTCACTCAATGTCTTTTCTATCAATATACGCAGTGGAACACTTAATATCCACAGGAAGAAAGGTGTTTTGAACATGACAGACGAGATTAAGAAACTAGAAGTAAGTAGGTATGTTCACCATGTAGGTGTCTCCTTCCTTGAGTGCTGGGCTGTGGGTTGCACATGGGCGATGCCTACGCCGCAGTTGAGACTCGTATAGTTGATAAAGTAATCTCTCTGCCTAACTGTTGTTGCAGACTACAAGTCTGCACAGAGTAGCTTTTAAGTTGTAATTAGAATAAGGGGAGGCTCGTAGGTGGGCAAGGCTTAGTAACCGAAAACCCTGCTCTAGAACTAATACGTAATCGAACCTACGTGTGTTGCTTTGGATTCCTCGAAGTGAAAGGAAAAAGTCTTGCAACTGATAACTTTTCCGTTGACTACAAATCAAGTTGATCTGATTTTGATTTGAAATGTAATATTTCAAAAATTGGGTGAATCAAAGGATTTCTTTTGTTTCTTTAATCCATAAGATTATATTTTTAGCGTTGAAACAGATAAAAAAAAATGAGAGAGTGGTATGGTAGCAGCACGTAATTAGGACTTAGCTATGAAATCTTTTTCAATTTTGCACATTCAATTTACTATTCATTTATTTCTATTTTACAACAAACATAAATCCCTGAAAACCATATTTTTGAGAATTTATTACCATAATGAAAATGCAATAAAAGTTTCCAAAATTACAAAATATCATGTGTGGTTATGGTGGCTGATCACGTTTGGAACAAAAATTTTAAAAATGGAATTTTAAATATCTTTTTATTATTTTTAAATCCATATTCAATTATAGACATAAAAACGATGAAATTATTTTATATAAATATAATATTTTTTGAGTAACTGGAGAAATTGTTTAAAATTTGACCAAAACAATTAATTATATCAAAATGTAATTGCGCAATCATAATTTCCTTTAGACGCAAGTTATAGGAGATAATGATTAAAGAAATGACGCAAAATCTAAGAAACTTTTGAAATTCAGATAAATTAGGAGAAAGAAATATGCGTTAACATGCCTTTTTTCTATTAATTTATGATTAAATTTTGGTATAAAGGCATAAATAAGAAGTATTTCTCAAACAGCAAAGGTTTTGCTTCATTTCTTTGCTCATATTATTTGAAACCTATATTATAACTTTCAGGCTGTCGTTTCCTTTAGGCATTGAGATATCATGTTAACGAGTTTTTTTAAATAAAAAATTAAGTTTAAAAAAATTGACAATAAAAATTTCTTTTAAAATAAACTCATTGTTACAGTGGCCATAAAATTTCAAAATTTCCCAAAATGATAGATTTGACCTCTCTTTTTCTTATTTTGTTGGAAAAAAAGGTTTGAGTTTGTTTGTTTTTTCCTTTTTGGCGGAGAATGTCTGTTTAAACATTGATCGTCTCATTTTGAAAGAATGTCAATCCATTTAAGCATGCAATTCCAATTCTCAGATTTAAACTATCTAAAATTGCTAATACACTTTTATAATCCTTACTTAATTTATAGCACAGATATAAATGACACGAGCTGCATTGATATTAAATGCTGATTTGAAATTCCTTAACAAATCATTAAGATATTTATTTGTATTTTGAGTTTCTCTGTGTAGATATTAACAAAGTAGTAGATAGAACAATTTTTTAAAAATCGGTCTTATTATGTTTATTAAATATTGTGATATTAATAATTGTGGAAATTCTGCCATCTTATCCTTGAATGACTTTTTTTATTGATATTTTATTGAATTATCAAACCTATAGGGCATTTACAGAGCAACAGCAAAGAAATTCAGCAACAGTAACACTTTATATATCTTGTAAGTTGCTTTTATTGCTTAAAATTATAAATCCTTAGTAATTTTGCAATTTATCAAATGCCAATGCCAGTTTTCCTTTTCCTCTTCCATTACATTTTTAAATATTTTTAATATTTTAGTATTTTAAATTTTAAATATTTTTAATTAATTCCTTTACATATTTAAATATTTTTTAAGTTTTGAAGAAGAGTTCCAAACCTTTTGCCGTATATCCCAATGCAATCGAATGTTTTCTCAAAATTCACACCCTATCCTTCGCTGCATTTAATGTAAAAACCTGAAAAATAACAAAATGTTACAATTTTAAGGTGGCTTTCGGTTTAGGAATTCTACTTCTAGTTTAGTTTTGCTTCAGATAAATTATATTAGAATCTTCATAATTTTTTCTAAAATACTTAGGAAAAAAATGGTAAGAAAATTTTGAAAAGAAAAAAAGTGTGATATGAAAAAAGAGCAAAAAAGTGCCAATGTGACAATTCTCCATGTTTTCAACATAGTTGGATGCCATAAAACATTAAACAACTCGCGAAGCAGTTGTATCTCTCAGTTAATGCATTTTTTTATCCATATAAATAACACATGCTTAACTTGAAAATTTTTTTAATACGTAACTCAACGGCGATTTTTATTGATCATATAACTGGATAATAATTAATAACGCGTGGCTTACCGAACATAATAAGCTGATTGGCCGTATGTTTATGACACGTTATTTCATTATTATATCTATTTGCTGATGAATCTCTGAATTCAGGTCCTTATTCACTGATGTAACATTGAATTCTTATCACATTCCAGGTTCAAATATTTTTTTTGTGTAGTGACAATTAACGTTTTAAATTTATTACAATATTAAGTCATATTATAAAAAGTAACATTTAACTATTATCTTTTTAAATCAAAAATGCGATGACTTTAAAAGCGAAAAAAAAAAGTTTCCTCTACGCCATAGACAAGGAAAAATATTAATGACGCTAGAAAGTTCTGTATTGTATGGTAATACATAATTGAAATATATACGTTTTGATCTTCTCTAGAAAAAATCATTAAAGTACTTTTCATATTGATTCAAAATTGACAGCATTTTCTTAATGCCAATCTATTTTTTTTTTTTGATATTTAAAGGAAATTGAGTTAAACTGAGATAATCTTTTTTTTTAAAAAAAATATTCTGTTTAAACTACCGTCTGTTCAGTTACTTTAATAATAGAGTGGGGATCAGCATAGTTGAAATTTAAAATATTCAAGGAAAATATACTATTTATTTGTCATAAGTCATTAAAATAATATGACTGTGTAAATGCAATAAAGGCTGTAAAAGATACAATAGATTCAAAAGGGACAATACTTATGACGTTAGAATTGCTACTTGATACACTTAACTGTAAGAAATACGGGCAGTGGAGACTCCTACATATAAAATCCTCCTATCCTATAAAAAAGAGCATGTTACAACGTATCCTACATTGTACAGCGATGCTTTTAGTGTTATTTAAATTTTACCTTTTCTAATTAATTTGAATAATTTCATTTTTAGACGCAAAAAATAATAAGATTTTTTTTTACTTGGTATAGATAACTTTTAAGGAATTGCCAATATTTATTTTATTTAATAAAAATTAAGTTTCAAAACAAATATTTATAATAATAATAATTTATTTATTTTGCATTGCTTATTCCGGCCAATAGATGTTTATACTTAACTACGTTTTAACTATAAAAAATAAAGAAACTCTAAAGCAAAATTAAATACAAACCTAGGGATATTAGTTTCGCCTTTATTTGCAAAAAATTCATAGTGCAATATTTTTTTAATAATATTTATTTATCGTTAGCATCATCTAATTTTTTTTTATTCACATTCTAATTTCAATAGCGAAAACAATTGCTACAATACAAAAACATTTCGGGCGTTATTTCTACTGTCTCTAAAAAAGAAGGAGCTGCAATATTTTCGACAGCATCTTTTCCAGTTAACAAATTTCTGAAGTATTTTCTGTATGTAAAGATGCATAGCGTCTCTTATGGCATTTCGCTTGAAAATTGAAAGCTCTACGAGGGAAAATTTAAAATTGTTGATGTTTTAGAAATGACAACAAAATTAGTAAATTAATAATTATAAAGATACGTTGAAAAAAGTTCAATGTGCTCTAGTCTCGCACCGCCTATTTAGGAGCCTCCTCTTATGACATATAACTTTTCCCCGAATATAACTCTCTCATAATATCATTTAAAGTTTTACGTTTTGCTCTATTTGTGTATGTAGTATATCTACCGATTACCTAAAACAGAATTTATGCAAACATTGTGTTTCATTCGCTTTTTGATTGGTAGATAGCGAGTCACCTGAGCCATGACATTTGAGGTTTGTTTTGCCAGTATTGATTGAAATATTTAATGAAAACAATTATTACCTTATAGCAACTGTTTATATTGCACTCGATGGTGAAATGGTGGCAAAAGGAAAAATAAAGCTTTAATGAACACCAAATTAAGAGTAAACAAGTTAAAACAATATTATTTGAAAATTCTACTTTTTGACGTATCATTTGTGGCAACAATAATTATTAGCTTTTCGGTTTGTTTACCTTTTTCAAGTAATTGGCATTTTTATCTCTTATTCTTTGTTGATTCAGGAAGATTTTAAATTATTTGTAACATCCGTGTTTTGATTTTGCTTACTATAATTTACTGGCAAAGAACTCGTTCAGGAGCATGCGAAGGAAACCAAAACCTCCATTCCTTCCTTACATCTCTTAGCTAGTAATGGTCTAAATATCTAACCAATACATGTAATAACTGTGCATTGTTTTGAAAATAGGAATGGGACGTCCAGCGATATCAAATGAAGACAAAATAAGAAGAAAGACCAAGAGAGAATCAGAAATTTGAAAAGCTTGAAGCAAAATCTGAAAATCTGATTCAATATTTAGATATTGTTGATATAAGTAAAGAATATTCTCATTGTGGGGTCTTGAGTTTTGAATCAGAAATAGGCCGATTGGAAAATGTAAGTCATTATGTAACGACGTGCCATCTGAAAATGTATGTCATGGAAGGATTAAGCTTCCAGCATTGAACAAATAGCCAGTGGAGTTTACAAACTTGTTAAATGGAACTGACGAGCATCTTGTACAATAACGGACAACATCGAGGTTGACGAGCAAAGGCGAGCAGAGGGCGAAGCCCCTTAGTCTAAAATCTAAAAATTTCGAGCACAATAACTGTGTTATTCTTTTTACTGCTCTATCTGTAGACAAAAAAATTGAAGATTGTTATTAAATAACACTATTTCAAGTGAACAAATTTTGTCTATAGTGAATTCAGATTGGAAAAATTCAAACTGAAGTTTTTAAATTTACATTGTTCTACGCTCTGTGTGCTTTAGGCCTAAAAATGTTTACAGACCTCTTTTATATAAAATATTACATTATTTCCCAAATAAAACAAATAATTAGTGGGAAGAATGAATATATAATAAATGTTAAAAAATCATCAACAGAATTTAAATTACAATCACTTTAATATAGCAATAATAAATCAATGTTAATTTGAGGAATAATATTATTTCATCAAAGAAAATGTATAAAACAAACACAAATAATTATTTTAAACTACATAACAATGTTCTTTTTCTGTTATGAACAGTAATTGCATTATGAGAAAGAGATTTGAATCTTTAAATGGCGCGAGTCATTTTAAGTTTATCATGAGCTTATATATTGACAAAACCCTTCAAAAACTAATATTTGGAAATAAAATTTTGATAACAGTTGTAAATTTTTTTTGAAGTGACTTATTTTCTTGAAAGTTTAAAACTGAGTAAGTAACTTGAGATAAAGAATCAAAAGTTGGGACGATACCTAGGTCCCTAAAATAATTATAGGAAAAACTATAAAGTGTGTGATTAATTTTAGAATAGACAGTACGTAAAAAGCGTTTAAAAAGGAAAATCTTCAAAATATTACAATGTCTTTTAATAAGAAAGAAAATATAAAAGGAAATTTAAAAAAAGAAAAATTTGTAAAAAGAATTTTATTGCGTTTTTGTTGCAGAGTAAAATTAATTATTAATTTTCCCACGTATATTACATAACATCAAAATTTCATATAAAGTAAAATCTAGGATTTGAGGGATAATCAACGAATTCAAATTTATATATGTTTATATCTTTGTTCATTATCATCGCTATCCAAAATAATAAAAATGTATACTTTTTTCATCCGATTTTATTTTTTTTTGTGAAATATATACTAACAGTTGCACTTTACAGCTTATGACCTAGCTTATGATGGAAACCTATGGCTCCAGAGCCGCATGCGATATTTTTAATTCATAATTACAAATTTCAGTAATACAGGTAGAAAGGAATATACTTAATATATACTAAAAACTAAGCGGAAGAAAAATTCTTAACAATATATTATTGCTTATCCTACTATCCTTATTTATCAATAAATCATTCCTTTTAAGAAGCAACAATTTCTAGCATTGTGAATTAAAGCGTGTTCACTTGAACTCGATGACACGAAAATCATAATGCAATGTATTCGAAGAAAAATGAAAATAAAAAACAAAGGTGACGAGAGCAATTTTAAAAGTTTAGAAAATCCGGGGAAAAACCTAACCTGCAAATTATCAGCAATAAATAAACAACATTTATCTTGAACTAATTAGCTTAATTCTTTCTAGCAAGAGAGAACATTTTGTAATCCTCAATGAAGCAGAGGATGAAGAAATCAAAGTTATTTAGACATACAATAGACACAAAACAACCTAGAAGATTTCAACACAAGAGCGCCGGATTAAGGAAAGCACTGAACTAACAGAAGCTCATTTAAAAGACGCTTAATAGTAAAACTTATAACCACAAAACCAAAAATTTTATCTAGAAAATTATACTATTTATAATAATTATTGCAAAATATAATTCAAAACCGGAAAAGCGACACATCGCAGTAAACTCCCCAGGAAAGGCCGGAATGGCAAATAATCAGTTTATATACAGACCATTGTAATTTTTTAACCACGATTAGAATTTAGTTGTTATTCGACTACTTCCACCAACCTATTAAGAGCTAGCAACTAGAAAGATATCCAAGATTTTTACTCGGACACATTCTTACCATATAGACTGGCTCTGGCGAGCGCTAGGTGTGACGAAAGAATTGAATGAATAGAAACAAATCACTTTAATAATTTAGGAAATCTCTTTTTTAAAATATTTATCTCCCATCAAATTCCTAACACTCTCCTAAACTATTTATCTTCTAAAATTTTAAAATCTAGAATTAATTCGCAATTATTGCAAATGTCACAATTATAACTCGTATTTATAAATAAGATTTCGGGCACCACCGAATCCTGGATTCGAAGTATGGTGGATCTCGTGAACATGCCATAAAAATTAAGAAAACATTAATATCAGATATATTTTCCAAATAACACAATTAATGGAAATCAAAGGAGCTTCAATGAACATGTTCGTATTTGAAACGTTCTGAGAGAACTAATTCCGTGAACTTTGATTTTTGCCCCACCCATTTTTTTTATCTTGTTATTATATTCTTTAGGTATGCTCTCTTTCTGTGAAACTGATATTGTGGATAATTGTAATAATTTAGATTTAATTTTTGCTATTTTATTTTATTTTTAAAAAATTATATATCTTTGGCAACTAGCTGTTCATTTACCATTTTAGACATGCAAATCAACTTAAATGAATTACATTTTATCAAATCAAATGAAAGTATCTTTTTAAATTGAACAATAAGCATAGAACATCCTAGTCCGTTATAAATATTTGTAAACTAGCAAATCAAAGTGTTGAAATCGGTTCAGTTGTTAAGATTGGGGGTCCTGTTAAAGTGTATTTGCTTTGAAACGATAGACGATAGGGGTAATTTGTAGTTGATGACGTATTTAGGGTCAGGAATATACAATAAAGTAGAGTTTCTTAAATTTCTCACAAAATTGGCGGGACAGGCAACCATAAATAACATATTTCGAAACTATGAGTTTTCATATGAAACAAAAATTGACGAAATTGGTCATATAGTTGCTGCTAGTGGCTAATGAAGTTTTAGCTCTTCCTAATCAATTTAAATGTGTAGATTCTTAGAAAATTTTAGTCCTTCGTAAATTACTATTTTCATATGTACCCTGTTGAAATAATTGATAATTAATCATCACCGGTTTATAATGATATAATTTTGCCCATCTGAAGAAAGGTATATTAAACTCGGAAAATAATTATTCATATTTTAAATGATAAATAGAGGCAAAAAAATGAAACACTTCTTACCATATAAACATATGTGCAATTCTAAAATTAATTTGTATCTCTAGCCTGAGCTATCGTATCATGATTGTGTTTCAGTCTTGAATTCGTCTGTGTAGTTTAAGTCCTTGTTGAATTCTGTAAACTGTTGCATTCTATTCCCAACAATTTTCTCATCAAGAAATTTACATAAAGAATGCCAGTTTAAAAGAATTACCATATTAATGATCGCGGAAGCAAAATTCCGATTTAGAATTAATGTCCAAAGAAGTTTTTTTAAAATCATTAAAGTGACATCTCAAAAGCAAGTGCACGACACATTATATGAAAAATGAAACTGGTTTGAATTTTATGACAAAATTAAAAAACTTTATTGCAACTTGTATTTCCAAGTAATTCCGATAAGTATGGAAAAAAAGAATTAAAATTTATTAAATTAATTAAAAATCTGAAGTGGTTAATTTAAAATTCTAAAATAAATAATAAATTTAAAATTTGAATTTTTTTGAATTTTAAATTGGTGTCAAAATGGTTTTTCTCTGATAGATGTGCCAAAATTTTTGAGGATAACTATTAGAATATGCTGAAATTATTGAGGAAAACCATTAGAATTTCCGATTACAGCGACAAAGTTCCATTTTTATTGACTGGAAAATAAAATTTGCATTTTTCAATTCTGTATTCAAAACGTACTATAAAACTTGCGCATAGAATTAAAAAAAAAATTCTATGTGAAATGAAAATTCATATGCCCTATGTTGCTTAAATTATGCTTCATTTTCATTTTTTTTGCAATTCTAAAAAAGTATATTATTTATTGATTAAAAATCTAATTAAAATATTGAAAAAGCGTACTTTTAATAAACGCCTACTGTCAGAGAAATAAATATGCGTCGAATGTGACAGCTTTATGTTTAAAAGTCTTCTCCATAGAGTGTACCTTCAGCACTTAACTTTTTTATATTATGCGATTTATTGAACGAAAGACAGCCTATAAGCATTATCATCTAGAATGCATTTAAAATATATCCAAAGTATGATGATCTTAATAAGATAAGTTATTGATTTTTGTATTATTTTATTTTAATTATCAGCTAAAATTTAACAGGATATGGTCGTATCTCTATTTATAAATTCACAATACAATATGAAGATATTAATGATACTCTTTTTGCAAGTCCATTTCATTGTTAATGAATTTGTTCTTTTTTATTTTATAATCAGTTTCGTACTGTCTTGACAAATTTTTTTCCTGAAAATTGTCAAATTCAAAACAGAATTTATAGAATGCTTTTAATATGAGTATGTTGTTTCCTGTTGGATAACTTTGAATCACTGATTTCTGCTCTTTCCATTTTGATATTAAAAAGAATGGAACAAAATATCAATTTTTCGAAATGTTTTTCAAAATCATATAAAAATGTCAACTTTAAGACTTTGAAAGAAACCGCTTTAAAGGATGAAAAGTGCGTCATTCGAAAATATCATTCTCCTTTCATGTATATTATAGTGCCATCTATTGTTGAAATATACAACAATAAATTCTGCAATGAAATTTTAAAAAATAATAGCAAGTAAAGTTTTATTAATTTTCAAAATAAACTTTAAGTATTCTTTAATTTTGGCATTTGGAATTTAGAAAATTTGAACAAATTACACCCAAGAAAATTAAATAATGCTCAACTGGAAATATTTAAAACGGAATTTTGCTTATTTATCTGATTGATCATTTTTGTTTCGTAATTTTTTTGATAATTATTGATGTAATAATTTCATGAACTTTAAGAAATGCTGCTTATAAAACTGATATAATTTGTCAATATTTTAATTTTTGAAGTATTACTATTTGTTGAGATTATTTAGTGCCGCCATCTATCAGAACTTAAATAAATATTGTTATAAAACAATACGAGACAGTTCTGTTTCAAACCAACGACAAAAACACAACAAAGATAAAAATTATGAAATATTATCATTATGAACAAAAAAAATATATTTATTGGCTTATTTACCTGATATGCTTATTCTTTTAACATTAATAAACCAAAAAATATATTTTTAAAAATAAAAGATCAAAAACATATTATTAACGTTAAATAATTAATTTAATAACTTCTGTATCAAATCGAATGAACTTTTGAGTTACTTCCATTACACAAGTAGAGATAAAAAAAAATGATTATAATCTCTAACTATGAGTCCTTCGTGTTAATGCATACTTTTACTTGCATTACAGGGCGAAATGACTTCTTTTTTTCTTGAAGAATGTTCGAAATTTATAGCCCATTAACTTGTAAATTTGACTAAATTTAATTTGTAAACATGCTAGGGAAAACTTCAAAGAATTATATTTGCATGAGAATTGTATAATTCACTCTAACTAATTATAAAAATTAAGAATTTGAATTCCAAAATATTTAGTTAAATAAACATTAAAGTATGACAGCCAGAAATTTCAATTAATGTTTTTAAAACTCACTAGATGGCAGCATAGATATTTTCCTTAATATTTTGGTTTATAGTAGTCATTCATCCATAAATAAATAGTTAAAGTGATGATAGATGACATCCTTACAGCACTATGAATAAAACTGACCTTGTAAAAGATCCTAGTATAGTGAAATATGTTCTATTTCAACTGCGTTATTTTACAATCTAAGAAAAAAAAAATTTTCTTCATGAACCATTTTTACTAATTTTTAAAATAAGTGAATAATTTTGTAGCAAAAGAATCCAGTACCTTATATCGTTTTATAATAAATAAATCCGTATTTTTTTAACACTCCGTATTTTTAATTAATATGTGTGCTATTGTTAAACCACGATTGGTTTAATTAGGTAAAGACATGTCAATCACTTTATGTTCTAAAATACTATCACTACCTTACTTAAAAAAGAAATCCAGCTTTTATGATTGACGCCTAAACTTCATAATTTTAATTAGAAATCCTAAAAATTGCCATTTTAAAGATTTTTCAGTCCTGAACCAAACTACTTTTAACGTTGCAGCTTTATTAACTACTTTTTAAAACATTTTTAACTACTTTTTTAAGTAAGGTACTATTACTTTTACTTTTAAGTAAGATACTATTACTACTACATTATTAACTACTTTTTTTAACTACTTTGTGACATATAAAATGTGCAGAAGAGAAATATTGCATCAATAAATCTAAACTCAGAATTTTTTAATCTTTTCATTTCGAACATTCTTCAGTAAACGAAAATATCAATTTCTGGAATTAAGTAGGCCTAATATGATAAATCGAAACTTAGTAGATGAATACCTGTTTACGATCAGAGTACCAAAATGTTTATGTTTATCATCTATACTTATAATAAAGCTCAATGTGTGTGTGTGTGTGTGTATGTTGGCGCTCTACTGGCCAGACCATTAAACCTACAGCTACCAAATTTGGCACGTGTATACCTTGAAGACCGGGAATGTGCACCTGAGGGTTATTTTTTCAAATTTTTAATTAGAATTTTATTTATTTAAAAATTAAGCGAAATTTTGGCGTGTTTCTGCTATAATTTCCGAAAATATTACCGCACAAAAAAGATTTTTACATGAAGTTAAAGATCAAAAATTTATCTTTTAAATGATACCAATGTTTTAACCTTAAAATTAAATTTCTATTTTTAATGAATTTTTAAATAAATATTTTAAATATATTTTTCAGCAATTTTTTTTCGTACAAAATAAAAATAAAATTTAAGCTGCACGAGCACGTTTCGCATTCATGGGAAAAAAATAGCATTTTTCTAAGTTTTGCCATCACGTTGATTAAAGCTCCAATTAAAAATAAATTAAATCTTTTTGGAAATGAAATGTGCAAAAATGTAATTTTCGGCACGTGTCTGTAGGAAAGGAAACATATATGAAATATTATTTTTTCTAAAAAATAAATTCAAGAAAAATTATTTTATGATCTTTTACACTCTCTATATTATTAATCCAATAAATCAGTTATATTTTAAGGCAAGGTTTGTTTAATATGAACAGGATATCCATTCAAATCAGGACCACACAGCTGATTTGTAAACCTTTAGTAAGTCACAGATCTGCTAAAATGGTCTAAATGAAAAATAATTATATTTTATGTAACTTGATTTAATAAATGCTCTAATAAATAACGAATTCTTTATTTTACATTAAGCTTCTGCTGTGGAAATTACGAATAACAAAATTTTTTTGAAACACTAATATTTTAAATAAAAAGAGTTAATTTCCAATAAACTAAAACAATCACTTAAACTGGCTGATTTATGAATAATTGAATATCATTATTCAATAAAAAAAGGATAGTTTTAGATTTTCCATCGATCGTTTCAAAGAAAATACGGCAATCAGCGCGCAGGTTTCTCATGATTAATTGGACTAAGATTATGAAAATGTTGTTTTTCTAAATTTTTAACATTCAAAACTTCATAAATTAGTCTTATTTGATCGTGGAAAACAGAAACATTCATTCATTTATTTAAAATTTGATGTGTCTAGAATATTTCTCAGAATATGATACCTTACTGCATTAAATTTAGACTTCATAATTTTTGAAATATATTTATATGTCGGAACAAAATATTATTATTGATTTCATTTCAATCCTTTTGAAAGCAAAATTAAAACTGAATTTTATACTGAATCTGAGAAATTTTTGTTGAATTATTGTTTTAGATATTACATAAATTATGAAAAATATTTTGTAGTTCACATAAGACTTAAATACCGAGCGATTCTGTTTGCAATACCCATATTCAATAATAAGAATAATAAATAAATAACAATAAAGATGATAAATAAAATAAAACGCTTGGTTTTATTAAAAAATATCTTTGTATTAATTGCAATTTCATCATTTCCACTTTAAATTAAAGTTGAAGTTTTACCGGAGATGACAACAAATTAGCAAAATATATATAGTAAATTGAACGATACGATCTAAACAACAGTATAATTTTGGTATGACTATCAAAATTTGAAGATTAAAAATGTTTTATTTGAGAATCTATTAAGAGACCAGTTACTTAAAATATTTAATTGAAAATTGTAGTGAGAGGTAATACTGGCGAACCGGCTGGTCGCCAAAGACGGCTAGTTTTAAATAAAATCCACCTATAGGAAATCTGTCAATCCGTCTGTTCGTGTGTAGACATGACTGCTCAAAAATAAAAATGGTAGTAATATTAAATTTAATATACGGGCATACATAATTGTAGATCTGCATCATACTTTTGAAAGAATTTACCAAAGGGTTGCTGTTTGTTTGTGGCACTGCGAAAATTTTAATACAAATGTAACGCCTTAGATAAATAAAATATTGTTATGTTTTTTTTTAAAAAAATTCCAGTTAAAAATCGTTAGAATTGTTAGTTGTTAAATGATGAAAACGTGCCAGAAAGTCAAGGGTACGCTCCCACTAGTTTGTTTCTTAAATCCAGAAGCTTAGGAAAAGAAAAAAATAAGATTGTTAATTTAATTTTTTAAAAATGGGTCCGATCTTTTCAAGCCCGTTTTCGCTGATTCTTATTATATTAGTCCCCCGGGAAGGATAGATTTATGGTGATTATATAAAATCTTTTCCAGATTAAAGGTGAATCAAAAATGAAAGGGGAGAAAAAAATGAAGAATCAAAAATTTACTCACAAAGTAAACTGAAAAACTTTACAATGAATGCTTTAATGGTAGATGTGCGCGATTAATGTCTTTCAGATTAAATGAAAGTAACAACTTCATATCTTTATAATCAATGAAGATATTTTCATTGCTTTCCGCAATCAATGCCATTATTCAGATTAGAAAAAGGATGAATGTTTGTCACAGCATATACCTGTTGCATAGAGCTATGTTTCACTTCTGTTTCCCTAGATTCCCTCCTACAATCTATATATATTCCCACTATATTCCCTCCTAAATGTATACAGGTCCGCGGTGGCCTGGTAGTACGGTCTCGGCTACGGAACCGGAGGGTTTCAGGTTCTAGACCCGATTCCACCGAAGAACCGTCGTGTAAGGGGGTCAGTTGCACGTTTAATCCGTCCTCACCAAACGTCCTCCAGCTGGTGTGGTGTGGTGTGGAGAGGGGGGTGCCAGCTCAGGTGCCGTCCAGGTCGTCATCTGACCGCGGTTCAAAATTACGAGGTCCGTCCCAAAATAGCACAAGTGTTGCTTTAAACGGGACGTTAATATAACTAAACCAAACATAAATGTATACAAATTCCCTCCTACATTTAAAAAAATTCACTCCTACAATCTATAAAGATTTCTTCTAGATTCCCTCCTACAATCTATACAGATTTCCACTAGATTCCCTCCTACAATCTGTAAAGATTTCCCCTAGATTCCTTCCTACAATCTATAAAGATATCCCCTAGAATCCTCCTACAATATATAAAAATACCCTCTAGAATCCCTCCTACAATCTATAAATATTCCCACTAGATTATCTCCTAAAATCTATAGATTCCCTCGTACAATCTATCTATAAAAATAATAAATCTATAAAGATAGACAAAATATCTTCCATGCTTCTATGTCAGACTGATTAATATTTATGTTAATGCTAAATTGAAATATGAATATAAAAGTTTGATTCTTGATTCGACAAAATTCTATCTATTTTGAAAAATCTTAAAGGAACACTTTTTGAGATTTTTTTTTTGTGGAAAGATTTATGGAAGTACTACCATGAGTAGTTAGTCATCAGAGAATGCATCTTAAAAATCACAAATCACCATGAGATGCAAGGTCGTAAGCATAGTGGTGAAATAAATGCTCGAGGCCGTAAGTTCAACAGCTAATATATAAGAATGACTGAGGAAATTAAATGAAAGCCGATTAATTTGATGATTAATTTTTAATGAAAATAAAAAGTTTATTTTCTGCAAAAGAAGTGCTAATTTCTGTTTAAAAAGCGTCAGTGGACTACCACTGACGTTTTCAGCAGCATTCAGTAATGTGGCCGTCGATGCTGGTGCAGTCTTCACGATGTCAATGAAGTAACAAGTGCCAAGTAGTGTGGCTTGCATCAATAAAAAAATGTACAGAAAAATGCTAGTATAATCCAATGGCTGAAAGTTAGCCACTAACTTATTAAAATCACGTTATAATATCATCAAATAAATTCTTATAGATTTTATTTTAGATTTAAATTCATTGAGTATTGAACACAATATTTATTCATTATCTACATAATCATTATTTCAAAATTCCTGAATGGTTGGATGTTAGAATACAGCTTGACAGTCAGTGAGAAATAAGTTTTATAGAATGTAGAAAAAGGCTATGAGTAACTTTATCATTTATGAATGCCGTTTTACGTGATTCTGCATGACCTAAAATTTTATAAAATTGACTCTTTTTTGAATAAAAATGTTACACATGATGCAAATTATTCATATTATTAAATATTTTCAAGTGTGTAAAATCTTTTAAATAGTTTAAGATCATATTCAGGATTATTTCAGTCACACATAGCGTTTCTTTCCTTAAATTTCCACTTTGGGCTGTTGCCAACTAAAGCTAAATAATTATTCTTTAAAAAAAACTCCATTTGTTATGAAAGCATTTAAGTAGTTGTAAATATCTGCTTGAATTTACTTTTTGTGTAAATGTTGTTATCAATAAATTTTATAACTATTGTTTAGGTTTTAATAGGTACAAAATCTTCTGTCTTTGAATCACTGAAATAAAAATGTATAAAATATAACTACATTAGTTCGGATAATAGCGAATTGGTTAGTTTTATTAATTAAAAATTGATCGGACCTTTAATATTTTTTTTCGAAAATTTCTGTTTACAAGAATTATTTTTATACCATTTTAAGACTCAAAAAGTTAATAAACTAATTAATTAATCCATTTTTATCTGGTACAACCTTTTCCTAATTTTAATAAAGTTTTCAAAATATGTTTATGCTTATTCAAGGAAATTTTTTAAAAATTCAGTGTTGAATTTCCAATTAGGCAGCTTCCTAGTGTCGCAAGCAGGCCGATTTACAACTTTATCTTCCTGACAAATTAAACCGTTTGTAAAAAATTATATTGGTAAAATATTAAAATAATATTAAAATTTTTATCAAATATAATTGGTTATGATTCTGTATGTTTGATATATATGTAATGTTATTTTAACTCTAATTTCAATTTAATTAATTTCCAAGATTTTATCTTAATTTAGCCCATAGTAACTTCATTGTAAAATATTCTCTTATTTCGTGATCCAATTCCACTGTCTCTACGTAATTAATTCAAGAGAGCTTTGTAAAATTTCTGAATCGGCTAAAAGCCTAACTTTCCCACACTCCGCGTGAAGAGACAAAATACCGCTGACGAGACAAATTCTTTTTTTTAAATCTCCCTGTGTTTCTCCTACCACTTCGACTCGTGTAACGAAACTCCCTATCGAAATCTTAATAATATATTAGCACTGTAAAGAAATATTTTCCCTATCAAAATCTCAGGTTGTATAAGACCAGGGATAAGATGTCCAAGAGCCTTTACCTCATTCCTTTCTGTGTCGTTCTGTGTGCTCATCGCTTGTACATATGCCTGCTTCTTCAAAATGAAATAAAACGACGTCACGGAATTGAAAGTCTTTTCACTGTCTTCAAAACTGCATCCTGCTTCACATAAAATAATGTTTATATATATGTATATCGTAAATTATCAGAATCCATCACTGCTTTCATTATTTCAGCAATTGGGATTATACACACTGGTTTTGCAAGCAATATTATATTTGTTTTTTTTGTGTGTGTGTCATCGTTAATATTGTGATGTCTCTTAAGAGCAAACGATAGTCAATAACCTTTTAGTGCAATATGTTTTAATAAATAATTAATTGCACACATCACAGGTACACATATATAAAAGATATTAAGTTATTTCAGCATTAAATGGCGGTTTGTCAACAGTTTTTTGAGGCATATTCCTCGAAACACATCTCACACACATCGTCTTACTACATAACATCACTCATCCTCACGTCACTCCATCACAGCTTCTCTCGTTCTGGTCTTTCTTTTAGTTCGTACATAGAGGGCGTTAGTCCGTACAGTATATTTATTTAAAAAAAGTTTTAAAAATTATATAATAAGAAATGAATGATTTTTAAAACATTATAAAACTACTATGTTACCGACTAAAAGCTCGAATACCTTTTAATCACTAGGAAATGTGCTTTAGTGTTAAATAAGTAAAGGCATAGAAAATTTAAGAAGTTTATATATTTTTATACGACTTCTATTTCTAATTATTACTTCTACTAATTTAAGTATGGTTAATTTAAGTAAAGTTAAAAAAATACAATGGTTTTATGCATCCATGACGTAAAGGAAATATAATTAAAAGGTCAAAGTCTCTTCATATTTACATAAATTTACATCAATTTAAAAATCTTAAATTAATCCTTAATTTGTAAAAATCAAAACTTTCAAAACGCGGTAAGAAATCAAGAAATCAATTAACCTACCCAATTATCATAAATGTCCTGAAACATTTTAACGAACTAAAAAAATTTCATTTTGTCTGTCCTTTTGCAAAAGGAATTTGATCAATGCTTATGTGAACTCAGAAGGCAAAACTTTCCGAACAAATTTAATTTATATCTCAACAAATCTATTACCCGAAATCAGCACTTCAGTTCCAGCAATTCAACTCGATAATAGCTCCATTTTCTCATTCCGTTTCCCCCAATAACTGGAAATGGTGAGTGTGGGCGAAAAGTTCCGAGTTGATGGAAATTCGAAGCATTTTTCTGGACATTTAAAAGCGAATGAAACAAAAATATATCCTTCACCGAAATAAAATTTCAAGGGTTTGAGGTCGAAAATGAAATTCTTTTGGGAAGCTCTTATCTAGTGAATACCAATTTGTTTAAATCTTCTTTCTTTTTATGGGTTTATTATACGGTGAATTCAGTTTCTAATAAAATGAATCAGTTCGCCGAATCTCAATTACTTTAAATCACAGATGGAAGCCTTCTGGATATAAAGTACCAAATTGGAAATTATATGCAAACGTTCTTTTACAAAAAATTAAAAGCTACTGTTTTTTAAACTTAATAAATTCTACGATAATTTGAAAGGTGGATTATTTCACTATAATCTAAAGCGCTCCTATAGAATTTATTCGAAGACAAAATTTAACTATAAACTGAAGATAATGTCTTAAATTGAATTTTGTGTTTATAGAAAACAATGATGAAGAGACTTACCTTTTAAGAAGTCAAAAATTATTTCAAAATCAAAACCTTTGGCATATTTATACTTTTAAATGCATTCCATCAACTTGTATCATTCAATATGAATACAAAATCATGTTTCTTCCTTTTTAAAAAGTAATCCACAATTAAATGAAGCATTGGTTTATCATGTCTTTTAAGAATTAGAATTTTTGCATCGAAAGATAATGAAAAATTATATTTCTCGTGTAGAATTTAAAAAAATAATCAAACTGTTAACATTGAATTACATAATCATAGCACACAAATCCTTTTTAGTTACGTTCGAATTAAAATATAAAAGTGAAATAAAGAATGCACTGCATATAAATGAAATGTTGCCAATTTGGAAAGTAAAAAACGAATCAAAATATTAAATGTTCGTTTTTTGTGCTTAAAGCAACAAAAGCGGACAATAATATCTATAAATATAATTTGCACATAAAAAAAAATCTGAGCTGTACAGTTTTCTTCAAATTTTATTGCTTATGCTATGAACTACAAATAATATTTTAGAGATAATTTCCTATTAATTAAATAAATCTGCTGTTTATTAATTAATAATTATGTTTATCAGAAGAAAAAATATTATTCCATCTTAATAATCTCCATTTATATAGAAAAAAGAAATAAGAAAATGTTTTTTTTATGTAAGAAATATTTTTTAAATTATATTATTTATTTGCCACAGAGATTTCATATGCAATGCTCAAATTCGTTCATAAAAAATATTAATGGCATAAGAAAAAAAAATTAATCGTCAATTTTTGTAAATCGTTTGGAACTGTTTGTAAGTTTTGAAGAAGATACGAAATTTAAAACTTGATAAACAGCTGATATACTTATTTTAATTAAAAATGAGAATATAAGCTGCAGGCGATAAAAAGATTTATTCTACTATATTAGTCTTATAGAAGCATTTCTTTAAATCGTAAATACATCAATTATATTCTTACAAAATGAGACGTGAAAATTATTTTTTTCGAAGAAACTCAGGGAATATTAGCTAATTAAAAATAAAAAAGGAATTCAAATTTTTAAAAAAGAAGGAAAAGAAAAACAATATAGTTAAGAAGTAAAGACACTAAAGAAATGAATACTAATGAAAGAAAGAATATTTTCAAAATTAAGGATGTGAGCTCATTACTGCTTTATTTTAAAGTTTTCATAAATTTAGGCATTCATTTAAAAAATAAAACAGTAATAAAGCCTTAAATTGTTGAAATGTTTAAACCAACTACAGTAGAATTAAATATTTTAGTACAACCTTAGAATGGTAATATGGTATGATGCAATTTTAAAACATATTTTCAGAGATTAATATACAAAGAAATAACTTTGGTTTCACACAAAATTGTTCAACAGTAAATTTTTTCTCTAATTATGTCTTTAATATTTGTTGTTATATTACAATTCTTTATATTATTCAATTATTCATTTAAAAATGTAGCCAATATTTGAAGGAAAGATTTATTAGGTAAAATTAAATATTCACTGGAATTGTAATTAATGCTTAAATATTATTTTTAAATAATTTAATTAAAATTCTGAGGAAAACTTTAGTTTATGATTGCACGAAAAATATTGTGAAATGAATCGTATTTCATTCAATCTGAAAATTTTAGTATCTATAAAATTTTCATACACTTTTATTGAATTTGACTTGTTTCATTTTTTTAAAGATGGGTCTTTGTAAGTATTCTTCCAATTTCGATGATAATACAGAATTTTAATTATCTCAGAAATTAATTATGAGTTAATTGATTCTTCAGTGCAAAACTGACTTTTTGAATTTTTTGACGATTACAATAGATCTCTATACTTCGTAATATACGAGAAAATAATAATACTAAAAAAAACCCGAATGTTTCATATTTGCGATAAATTTAAAATGTTTTTAAAAGAAATAACAACAACCTCGATTAAGGCTATAATCATTTAGTTGAGACTCAAATAAGTGACATTACTCAAGCATATTTTCGTTCTTAAAAAAAAAAATTCTGAAGAGATTTTTTTTTATTTTGACAAAATAATAATATTAATAATAATCAGCATGCAGAGCCGTGTGCCTTTTACCACTCACAGTTGCCTCGGAATTCCTTGCAGATAAATGTTTGTTTCAAAATAAGATATTTTTCATGCATTTTATTATGTTATGCATTAAATAAATTAGATAAAGCTCACTTTTTTTTTCTCGGTCCTGATGGTTTTAGTGAGACTAGACATTTGATGAAACAAATCCATTTATTTAATTTGATTTATCGACAGTAATTTCCTTGATTTGATTTGTGCATATTGTTTGTTAGGATATTACTATGCAGAGAAAAGAAGAATTTGTCGATTTTTTACCATTGGAAGAAATTTTTTATGTAATTTTCTGATGATTTAAATATTGATTGTCTATTATTTATCAACATTACCATATTTTATTATTATTTCTTTAAAAATAGTATCTAAAAATGTTCAGCAATTTATTTCGACAAAATTAAAAATTTTACTGATTGTGATCCAAATAGTAATGCAATAATTCTTTATTATCATAACTACAAATTATTGTTCTGGAAGATATCCAATATCTATATGGCGGTTTTTTTTATTCCACAGAAAAACACTTAATGTAGACAGAAGGCAAATAATTAGTGAGTGTGCTGCTGTTTGGGTAAACAAAACTTGCACAAACAACAAATAAGTAATAAACAATCGTAACAGTACAAAGAGCTCAAGAGGAACCGATAGGATATCAATACTTTAAAGAAAGACTTAGCTCAACTTGCTTGCTATCGCTTGAGCTCAACTCAACTACTGCTGACTGACTTCAACTCTGTTCTCTCCGAGATTTACAACTTCCTTGGCAGGGCATCTGATATTATAGAACTGATATAACTGGAACTCAAATCGTATTAGAACTATCAACAAAATTCTCGAATATTCTAGGTCCTCCGTTTTTATCTTCAAATACGACTCCAAATGATCACCACGTTTGCAGCAAGATCAGAAGGTCATTGATTCGGCATCCATTAAGCAACTAAAACCATATCTGTAAAATTATTTTCTTTACTAGAGATATTCTGCACCGAGAAGCCATATTATTAAATCGTAACAATATTCCAACACATCCAACTTTCAGCCAATGTCAAACTATTGTCAAATATTCCTAAAAAAAAACAAAAAAAAACAGCCGAAATATTTGTTTCAACTTTCACAATGGAAGAGATAAGCCAGTTTCATAAATTCTTACAGAATTTGGAAACAAATCTTACAGAATTTTTTGATTTTTTGGTTGATCTAATAACCAGTTATGATTTAAACTAAGCCTTTTTAAACAATTTAAGTGACGAAACCAAAATTTGGACGAAAACATAGAAAAAGGAAAGAAAGAAGGATAACAGAGCAATTGCGTAGTAAAATGTTCTGGAAAGGTTTTAAAAAAAAACAAATATTTTTCTCATCATTTGACCACGATTCGAAATTATAATGGCATACCAAAACATTAAAAAATAATCTGAATGTAACTTCAAAAGGGAAAGCTTATTTATTTACTTTAACCAAATTAAATTAAAGTACCAAAAAGCAGGTCGTAAAGTTCAAGCCCAAACAGAAACTAAATCTAAAATTTAAAGTATTTGTGCGGAAATAAATATGCTGCCACAATGCAAAATCCTCTCATGTATAAAACACTGAAACCAAGTTATATTATCATATTTTCATGGCACTAATATTTTCAACAAACTGGAATTTCCATTTTTGAGCTTAGAAATGGCATTTCAAATAAAAAAAATGTGCCTTAAATGTCTAGTTGATACTCACCAAAAGAATCAATCCATCATCACGCGAATTTCTCATTTTTAAACAATATAATTATTAAAGCTAGCTTCTTTGCTTAGTTATGGCACTTATTAGGAATTATTCTTAGACTTAACGATAAACAATTCTCAGAGAGTGAAAGAATCCTTAATTACAAAAAACCGAAACAAAAAGAAAGGGATTCAAGCTCTCACTAAGGTGTTTTTGTCGTGTTCTAAAGCTTAACTCATAAATTGCCTTGACTGTCATATAGTCGACGAATATAATTCCATCCAAGGACGAAAACTGAAAGAATTCATTAGCTTTAAAGCTGCGGATTACATTGAAAAACAACAGCAAACAATGGAACATACATAAATTAGGCAAGAAAAATTCATCACGAACACTTTTAATTTATTCTTTTCATAAAAAATATAAATATTTAAGTTCTCTTTATCCTTTCTTTTCTCAGTTATGCCACAGCGTTTCGTGGACTTATGGCAAATTTTTCAGAAAAATACATGTTAAAAATTAACGTGGCTTTTATTTCGTGTTCTTTACCCATGCATTTCTATTGTTCTTTTTTAGATAAAATAATTACCCACTGCATATTGGAATAAATTAATTTTCGACTCAATGTTGTAGCGTGTTTTTATAGTCTGAACACTTTGTAAGCCGACAGATGTCCGGCATAATATAAGTCGAATTAGATAGAATTTAATGTACTTACATAACATGACCCATTTTATGTTTAACTTCGTCATAAAGAAAAGAGAATATTTTGAAGCTCGTCCTTACAATTGATTAAATGAAAAAAGTTTGACAGAAATCTACAATTTTAGAGACAAAATAACATTCTGAATTTTAATTATCTTGCATATTCCATTTATCATGTTCATATACATTTTCTAAAAAGAATTGAGAGTGCACCTTACTTTTACTTGATAAATCCGACTTTCAATATAAATAACACATTATCGGGAAATGCAGACATGTTGTTTTATTTTTACACCTAACAAATGGTTTACTTTAGAGTAAAAATAAAGAAAAATCAAAGAAAAACTTCTAAATTGAAAAGTTTCAGAAGCATTTAAATAAACATACGCAGAATTTTGCCTCAAAAAATTGAGAATACACCAATGAAATTCTTGTAATATCTAGCATAGAAAGAATGTGGCTGTATTTAGTTACATGCCTTTTGGAAACGTCTTGGACCGATTCGACCCATTTTTGGTGGTATCTGAAGATATTTTACCTCATTCTTCTTGCACCACTTGTTTTAAATGAGTTTTGTTTCTAATTTTGTGTTTTTGAACCACTTTTTCGAGTATGGCCCATGAATATTCAATGGTATTTATGTCTGGATACTGTGATGATGTGTGTAATTGCTCTTTAGAATGAAAAAGACACCATATTTTTACGTTACGTGCATTCTGTTTGGGATCGTTGTCCTACAGGAAAATGAAATTTCCATCTAAACCCAAATTTTTTGCACTTTTCTTTAGATTGCTGCGAAGTACATCCAAGTAAACCATATCGTTTATAATGCCATTTATAAAAATTAAATTTCCTACCCCGAATGAAGCCATGCAACCTCAAATCATGACGGAGTCACCATCATGTGTAATTGTAGGACGTAAATTTTTTGGATCCAAAGCAGTATTAGGTTTTCAAAATACAGTACGATGTCAACTGTGTGGCTATTGTTCTTCAATTGATGAGTTTTTGCAAACTTCAAATGCTTTTTCTGAATTTGCAAGCAGATAAACGGTTTCTCTCTAACAATACGACTTTTATATCCAGCTTGTCCAATGGCGTTTCGCACAATTTTACTTACACTTCTGCCTATGATTTGAAAAGTTCCTGCAACAAGTTGGATAAACCATATGGTCGCAGCAAGTGTTAAAAGGAAAGTATTAAAAATTTGGGTTTAGATGAAAATTCCATTTTCCTGTAGGACAACGATCCCAAACAGAATGCACGTAACGTAAAAATATGGTGTCTTTTTCATTGTAAAGAGCAATTACACACATCATCACAGTATCCAGACATAAATACCATTGAATATTCATGGGCCATACTCGAAAAAGTGGTTCAAAAACACAAAATTAGAAATAAAACCCATTTAAAACAAGTGGTGCAAGAAGAATGGGGTAAAATATCGTCAGATACCACCAAAAATTGATCGAATCGGTACCATGACGTTTAAAGGCCATTATAAGAATCAAAAGACATGCAGCTTAATGGTGACACTTTATTTATATGCGTGTATTGCAAAAATTTCATTGGTGTATTCTCATTTTTTTAGGCAAAATTCTGCATGTGTTTATTTAAAACGCTTCTGAAACTTTTCAATTTAGAAGTTTTTCGTTGATTGTTCTTTATTTTTATTCTAAATTAAACCATTTGTTATGTGTAAAAATAAAAACATGTCTGCATTTCCCGGTAATTTGTTATTTATATTGAAAGTCAGATTTATCAAGTAAAAGTAAGGTGTACTCTCAATTTTTTTGAGCCACTGTACATACGGATAAGTAATCATATAGTCTACTTTTTGATAAATTTAGTCCAAAATTAAATGTATATCTACAATTCTGGTAGCCAAAGAATGTTCCGAATTTCGTTCATTAATTTTATTCTGTTTTTAACATGATAACGTTTAATAGGCTGGTATACTCTCTGGAAATTGGGAAAAGAATTTTTAATTGTTTGTGACGCATTGCATTAGCTTAAAGCAACAAATAAGTTGTATCAAGTAATTAAATTATAAATTTGCTATTAATGCAATATTCTGGAAATTGTATGTGGTAAACCCAATGAATTTAATGCAGTTTGATTTTAAATAATACTCTAACATTTAAGACATTTAAATATTCTTTGAGGAACACTTACAGTTCGTAAGAGTGCAATTAAAGTAATAAAAGTGTAGTTGTAAAGTATGCAAAAAGTCGTTAAATAATAAACATAAGTTGAGTATTACAGGAGTGTGAAAATTAAAATATAAAAAAGTTTGGAAACACCAAACGATATTTTCAAATTTTTTTGTGGTGCGAGATTAATTAATTAAAAGTCAGAAACCAAACGATAAATTGGTTGCACCATCTGGAAGTCTTAGTTAATTAAAAGTAAAAAAGAAAACTAAACGATAAATTAATAGCACCATCTGAAAGTGACGTCATTTCATAGAAATGCCGAACAAGAAATTCCATTCGTGCGAAACGCTTTACAGTTCATAGTTGCATTCATTTATAGCTACCGAATTTGGTAATTGCTTTTTCAGGAACAGGTATTCATTAAAAATGGGGCTTTAAAAATTTTTAAGTTAAAAAATTAGTAGAAAGTTTACAGTTTTCCTTCAATAAATTCAAAGCATATTATTATACTCCACTTAAAACTAAAGAAAAAATTTATTTTCCAGTGATTTATTTTGGGGAAAATTTTATTTCTAATTTTTACAAATTTCTCAAAAATTTTGATTACATTTTACAATAACATACTTTCATTATTTTAAAAATTGTATTCATACACAAGTGTTATGACTATATTAAATACATATCGTTGGCCGGCGACCTGGCATAGGGGTAGTGCGTCTTTCCCGTGCTCTGAGCGTCCTGAGTTCGGGTCCCGGTTTGGGTGAGATGTGTGAAGTGTGAGGTCCTCTTGTAAACAAGGTGTCCTCCTGTAAACAGGGATTGTGCAAGCAAATGAGGGATGCGGGAGTAGGAAAGTCGTACTCTTAGTCCTAGTTGGTGCTACTCTAAAAACAAGAGACGCTCCCCCTCCGGCGTAAAATCGCTGTCTTCGTAACCGCGGGCTTGTCCGTGGGAAGTGCCGTAAGAAACAACAAGAACAACATATTTTCGAATATTCACTATTATTGCTAAATGTAATTTAAACTTTAATTTTTTTTTAGTTATTGTTCTTACATATACACTGAAGGACAAACAGACGGAATGACAATTCTCTAACCCACTTCCTCAAGAAACATATAGAAATCAATAATATTGGTGCAAAATCTGCATATCTGCATATAAACATTACATGCAGACAGACATAATTTAAAAACAACAATCCCTCCCTCTCGAAATCAACGAGATGATTGAAATTTAGAGATTTATCAAATTCCCAAGACTCTGAATTTTTATTTATTACAATATTTTCTTTTTCTACACTTCGGATTATATTAAATGGCGAAAAAAAAACATAAAAAAAGAAATGAGCTTATTGATTCTCTTTGAAGATTTTCTTACTTCCGATATGCTGGATTTAGTTTTAATTTTGCAAGAAGAAATATCCTCAAACGCCGCTCCCCAACTATAAAGTTTATTTATGATTTTTCATTTATCAGCAAATACTTTTTATTCTCCAATGAAAAATAATTATTAATAAATAATTAAATATGAATTATTATTTAAAATGTGAATCGTAATAACCTTGCATTTTAAAATAATTTAGAAATACGTAAAGAAATTTACTCATGATGGCACATTCACTGAAGACAAAGGACTGGTAATTTTACCACAGACTATTTTTTTTCTTTTATATTAAAAATTGCATGATTTAAAAATTAAAAAGGAAAAATTAAACCGCCATTTAAAAACCTCTTGTATTTCTAAAAAAATTGGAAAAAAAAACTCTCGAAAATTTTACAAAAAATTACAATGAATTGTAAGCTTACTGCCTCAATGCTTCCAAATATACTATACATTTCCAAAGAATGACAAAATCAAATAAAAAAAATTTCAGCTCCAATCATTAGTTAGATTTCGCCAACTTTTGTTTATAAAAACTCGTGACAATTAAATATATCATCAATGATAATTTATTCAATTTTTTTGAGAATATTCTTTAAACAATTACTTTGCTATGTATTCTCTATGAGGAAAATTAACGGAAACAGAAATATCACCAAACTTATTTACTGTATCGAAATATCAAATTTTTATTGCATATGACGACTCAGGATCCGTACATATCTTATTAATAGTTGTCGCTGCCTCTCCCCTCATTTTAGAAAGATAATAAAACCTTGACACAACAAAGACAATAAAATGAATAAATAAAGAAACGCGAAATAAAACATGCCTTTACCATAGAGCTAATTTCTGTATTTATTCATCGGACGTATCAATAGAATGTCAACGCCTGACTTGTTAAGATGGCGCAAAAGACAGGAGACTTTATTGTTGCAATATGACCCATTTAGTGTCTCGCAGTAAAATAGAAAAGAAAAAAAGTAAATAAAAACAAGTATGCATTTTGAGCTTCTTTCTTTCGAGTTAATGAGTTCAAAATTTGATGCACTATTTTGATGCTGCAAAAATTGATGCAGATTCCAATTCGAATCAAAGGGCCTCATACAAATTCCGTTTATCAAATTTGTAAATTTGTTTTCGTTTGTCCCAAATTTGTTTTAAAACATTGTGATTTTAAGTTTTCGCAGTCACACAAAGGCGAATCGTATAGACAGACAGACGTTCACCCCTTTGATTGATTTGTTCCTCAGTTTGATTAATATCTACATAGTATACTATAGTTGTCATCAAATTTTACCAATTTATATCATTATTTTTTAAATTTATCTTGTTCACATGCTTGATAAACATACTTTTCATAAATATATTTCGCGGAAAATTTGTCAGAAATCAGATTCCAAAACTATGTAAAAGACTTCATCCATTTAATTCATTGAATTTTTGAGCTATGCTTTTAACAGATTAACTGACAATCAGAATTAATTTAAAGATGCGTTATTTTTATTTCAAAATATTAAAATAGGTCTAAACCTTGGATATCGTCAATATATCTGATTTCGAATGTTTGAAAAACTTTCTTAGTAAGTTTCATATTAAAAAAACAATGAGAACTCTTTTTTTTTTTAAAAAAATCCATGTTTTATCTTAAATGATTCAAAAACAAAAGCGCAACAATTTTAGATGATTTTGGTATTTTTTAAAACTAAAAATACACTCAAAAAAAACTTTTTTCGGAAATTTAATATATACTGAAAACTATTTTTACTATAGAATGGGATAATATGTTCTTAATGTTGTCCTCAACAGATAGTCAGAAAAGAATCAAATTCACAAAATTATGGATATTACAAAAACATTTCTTTAAAAAAAATTAATGATTTTTCAGAATTCCACAGAGGTTTTATTTAGCTTGATTGTTAACTAATAACTGAAAATTAAAAGCTAGATCACTGATACCAGATGAATGGCCAGCATAAAAGGAAAGAAATCTATACGAAACTTAATCTCTTGTGACCTGTTGAGATAAAAGGATTAATCTTCAAACCATACAAGGACAGTCACTTCCTACAAAAAGTGCATTCATTCAACAAGTTGTAAAAAATCTATTTGATCTTTCCTGCGGTTATACCCCTCTTAAGGTCATATTCTTCGAAAACTGAGATACCGTATAAAACAGTTATGCATCACCACCTGTAGGATTTTCCAATTTTTTTTTTATGCTAGAGTTCTATGAGCTACTGAAAGGAGGGTGTAACGGTATAGTCATCCCTGGGGTGTGGGTGCGGTCAAGACAAGCGAAATTAAAGGGTATCAGCTGGCAATTCTGCTATGCAAGTTGCTCAGTTAGTGGTGTTTATCCTTTCAGTAGTTGGTTGGGGGTGGTTGATTTAGTATGCAAGCTCCCAAAGAATGGTCGTGGATTCGCGGAATATCGTTTGACGAAACCGGAAGTTGTGAAGGTAAAGTCTATTATCGTTAAAAGTGTAGGAGGAAGTTGGTTATCTTAATAGAGATGTTATCTTGGATGTCATTTAAGGAACGTTGACTGTCAAGTAGATATGTAATGGGGGGAGGAGAGATAAGATATATAAGCTGGAAGGTTCCAAAATTACTGAAAAATTTAAGTAGGAAAAAAAAGAATATTTAGAAATTTCTATCACTTAAAAGTAAAGACTACGTTCGTGAAGAAAATGTTACATTTACTCTTATGAAATAAAGGCATTTCAGTTAATAATCAAAAGTATTTTGAAAAGTTAAAAATATGTAGGGCTAAAAAGTGATGTACAGAGAAATTTTCTAATTTATAAATTTATCAAATAATTTATAAAAAAGTATTACGGATAATTTATATCACCGTCTTTCTGAATTAAGAAATATACTGCACTTAATCTGATAAATAACAATTTTCAATATTTTCCATATTAAAACCACTGTAAATTATTTTTTAATTAAAAATTGCTTTTTATGTAGTTTCACTAACTGCAGAGCAGCTATGAAAATTATATCAAGTTTGAACCAAAAAAAATGCAATAAATTTTAAAATATGAGAATTTTCATAAAATTTTGAAGAGATTTAGAATAGGAGAAAATAGCAATGATAAAAGTAAAATAGCATTATATCATAGACTATGCCAGGGGTGGCGAACCTTTACGGATCAACGTGCCATTTCTTTCTAAAGAAATGCTTCATGAGGTATGCATGTGCCGTCAAATAATTTTGACTTGTGATTATTGGGAAGATAATAAAACTAAATACCAACAACTCAAAACTCTTAATTAATTACGAAAAAATACATTTTGCACTGTATAGTAGTGAATGTTTTGGTTATACGTGTAATTCAAAAAGTAACATTAGTGTGACTTCTGTTGTTGCAGATTAGATGACAAATGACTTATGTTATTGCAAGATTGTAATATGTTAAGATATACTAAAAGATGTAATTTTTAGCAGAATGCATGCTGAATCGGAATCATCTGCCAAACGGTTTCTAAGCGAGTCTTTAATGTTATTCATCTCTAAAAATAATGACTCTCAGGCATAGGTAGATGAAAATATATTTAAAATAGAATGAGAAGTTTCTTCAAATAGTTAAATGTGTTTGGAATCGAACCCCATGTTTCCAGAATTTCGTTATTGTCTTTTTTACTTATATTGCTTGTAAAAGTTTCTGTTTCAATCAATTCCAACTTTTTCCTTGTTTCAACAAATCTTTGAATCCATATTGAACTAGACTGGAAATCAATCAATTGCATTTCAAATTCTTTAATTTCCAACCAATCGAATTGGGACAAGTTCAAATTATCAAATGAAATCACATCGGGATACATAATAAATTTGAGCATTTCCGATAATTCTTTGAACTCGGAAAATTTCGCTGATAATTACTTGATTGGAGAATCAATTACGGAAATAAATTCTTCAATAACTTTTTCTTCATCTGGTTTCTCATGCACATTTGAATCTTTTATATATTTTTTTTAAGTTTGGGAAGTACTTGGATTTTCTTGTAATAATACCTTTTCTGAAAACATGCAGTTTAGTGTCAAAAACTGCCAGCGGCAAGCAAACAAGCAAAAAATTCTGTATAATTACTTTTAGCTTGAGTGGCATCACCTTGTTTTGTTGTTATTCCATAAAATTACTTATATGTTTGTACGTCTACTTATTGTGAAGAATAAACATACTAACGCCGTCGTCTTTTAATAACGCGAATGAGATCCATTATGACGATAATTGTTTTGTTTGTGCCTTGAAGCTTTAAATTCAGTTCATTGAAATGTTGGCATATGTCTTTAAAAACATCAATTTTGAAAGCCAGTAAATAATTTTTTTGAAGGACATGATTTTCTATTGTTCCACTTAATATTTGTTGAATTTCCAAATTATTTCACTTATTCGTTGATGTCATCCCTGGATTTTAAATTGCACCTAATGGAAACTATTTCATTGTTTTCAACAATTTCATTTTCGAAATTAGGAGGGAAATTCTTGACTATTATTCATACGAATATAGTCAGACAAATTCATTTAGTCGGTAAATAAAAGGTTAAAAGTGAGAGAGAGGAGATAAAAATCACACAACAAAGCATAAAGGCAAATTTGTTCTTCAGAAATTTCTAAGAACAATCCTAGCAATACGAACTGAAACTACGT
>JAPMOR010066541.1:137017-160732 GCA_026543865.1 Argiope aurantia
TATTCTTTTATATATTCTTTTTCTATTTTCTATATTCTTTTATATATAATTTTAACCTTTTATATTGCTGTTTGAAGTCACTATTTAATTAATAGGATCATAATTAAATTGTAACTACTAACATATCATAAGTTTTAATCCAAAAGTTGAATTAAAACTTATTTGCTCCATTAAATAACATTCATCTGAATTCTTTAATGTTTCATGGATTTTTTTTCCTTGAATATGGGATAAATAATTATGTTAAATTTGTCTTTCCTATATTTCTACTGGACCCAAAATTTTCAACAAATAAGTTTTTATACATTATAACAAGGATCATTATTATTAATTGGCATGATTTTAATTTTTATATATATATCTTCCCATTTATTTAAAGCTATAAAAAATAGTTCCCTTCTCCCCTAGAAAAAACTCTGAACCGATACTTATTTTTAAAGGCCTCTTTTTTAAGTGGCTATAAAAACGATAATGATCGCCACGTGTGCTCGAATTCAAATGTGTGAACTCTTTCAAAACCTGTTGCGATTTGTTGCAAACATCGTTGAATTCTTATAAAAATTCTAGTTATAATCTTTAAATATTACGCGTGCTATAAAAAATCTTGCATTTAAAATTTTTTTGAATATGTTGACATTTTAATCAATTGTTAACTAATCCAATATATATATAAGTGATAAACAGATAATTATAAAACAGATATATCTATATATATTAGTATTCCACAATTTTTTTAAATTCTTTTAAGGTCGATGAAGTCTATTCTTTGCAAAGATATCAATTTTTTTTTATTTAATATTCCTGATTTCAAAACAATTTTCTCCTTCTTTAAAAATAAAGTTAAAATTTTATTTTTAAGCACTTTGGGAAATTATTTTTATTTTTTATATTTGCATAATACATGCTTTGGTTTTCTTTCGCTTCTTTAAATGTAATTTTATAAAATTCTAAATTTTGGCGGAATTGTTTTATGGGAAAAGCAGTAAAATACAATATAATGCTTACTTTTTGTTCAAATTTAGTACAATAATTTCTCAGTATGATTTGTAGTTCCTGAAGTGAAGAATAAGAAATCTGTTTTCTTTTAAAAATATTTCATAAGTGTTTTAATGCTTTAGAACGTGAAAATAATAGGAAAATTAATATTATGTATTAGTTGGATATCAATATTTAAAGACTGAATAGAAGAAACACTATTTTTTATTTATAGCTATGCAATACATTTATTAAGCTATCTACAAGTTTTGGAGCAAATAATTTAGAAACTTTTCAATTAGACGAATTTTGATTACACTTCTTACTAGCCACACACGCACACACGGAGACACACGCACGCACATTTTTTCAAGTTTTGAAAGTCTTTTGTCATTTAATTGATACATTTTACTTTCATGAATGGGTTTTTTTCCAATCTATTTTATGCAAAAATTCAAAAATACTACAAGATCATTTAAAAAAAAATCATCCCGAATATCTTCACATATTTTAACAAATCTAAGTAGTGTGAAATATAAGAGTGATGAAAGATCATTATGAATGCATTTAAATCTTAAAATAAGTGGAAAGAATACAAGACAATTAAAATATTGATATAGAGTTAAAGTACTTAATTTAAAATTAGTTGATTAAAAACATAAATTGATTACTAAAATTTTTTTCATTAAAATAATTTTTCCTAAAAATATAAGATGTAAATAAAATTAATTAATTCCTTATCAAAATATTACGAAAGATTGTGAAGGAAGAAATGCATCTGATAATAAAGCAGGTCTTCTTCGAACTTTCTCTCTAATAAATCTCATGTATATCCTCCGATAACTTTTTATACTTTTCTCTCGCATACAATTTTGGTAAGACTGCAAATTCCTCGAATGACATTAGTGAAAGATAATCATGAAATATAAATATTTGCCTTGAATCTAGAATTTTTGAAAACTGTTGATGAATATGTATTTTTGACGTCTTTTTGTTGACCCTCTTGAACCAAAATTTTTTAACGAAACTATAGCTGTAGTCACAAGATAACATACCAGATTCCATTATTTTAAAACGTTGCGTTTATGGAATATTGTTTGCAAAAGCCCAGATAAAGAGATGGTTAACCGTTCAACAGATATAGTAAAAAATGTGATATTTTTAGTACTAAACCTGTGTATCAAATTTTACGTATAAAAATCTTCACTTTTTTAGCTATTGAATTCTCTTGTTATTGAAAAGTCAGACTGACAAACTTACTGTGAATGAATTTCATTCAAATTTCTTAGAAATCTACAAATTTGATTGGTAAGTTCATATACCAAATTTCATCCCACTAGCTCTATTTCGAATTTGATTTTTTTTTTACGATAACAATTCTTCCTCTGTACTTAGTATACAAGAAAGTAAAAATAGGATTCATTATAATATACAGCATATGGTTACAGATATTTTTTTAACATTTAGAATTTTATTTAATTTATAGTGTTTTATTATATCTTCATAAAAAACGAAAATTTTGTTCTATTTCTAAAACCGTCTATATTACAAGATTAAACTGAATTTACTTCATAACCAATTGAAAAAAAATCGGATTACTTTTTCTTTAAAATAATTCTTTTAAGTTGAAAATATTTAGAAAGAAAAAAAAATTATTTTGAAATAAAAGATTCAAATTTCTTGCATTACACTTCTTGTGTGCATCTTTTAGAAGTAAAAAAAAATTATTATTAAATAAAGAAATCAGATTTCTGGATTTGAACTTTCTGGCATCTATTTTTCTTTTTCTTACGCAACCATTTTCTTTTATTTCTATAAAAATAAAACTTTTAAGTATAATTTTTATTTACTTTTCGAAATGCTAATATTTCGATTATTTTTAGCTTGATTGTGATTCCATATGAGGCAGAATATTTTGAAGTCATTTGAGAAAAAATTAATTACGTGGCACCATAATATTTCAAACGATAAATTGTAATATCTTTTAAAACAAAAAATATGAAAATAATTATTATTAAAAAATAATTCAATACAGTTTTATTCGTCTGCTATTTAATAAAAAATACATTTTTTATCAAAACATTGAGGTTAAAAAAATGGTAAAAACTTAAACTTTTAAACAATACAATAAGGAAATTAAACTAAAAAAAATATTTGAAGAAATAAAAATATAATTTTTTTAATATTAAAACATATAATGAATTTAGTGAAATCTTTGATTTAATTAAAATATATCTGTCAATCATCTCGGTTTCATAATCCTTTTAGTCACATGTCCGATAAAATAAAAAGTTTTTTCAAGACAATAATTATTTATCAATATATTACTTTCGACACTGGATTGCTCGCTATTATTACTTTGCTCATAAAGTTTGAGTTTTTATCCATAGTACGTTCGTACTTTAGAACATTTCAACAAAGGTGCAAAACTGGAAAAAAATGCGATTAGCTTTTGGAAAAAGATTTAACTTGCATCGGCTAAGAAAAATGTTGAATTAGTTCGTCTTTCTTTGCAACAGCTGCAAATGATATATATGTAAAGCATCGTTACATGGAATTCTACTCTTATTTTAAAGTTCTTAATAACTAAAAATAAAACGAATCGTAAGTGTTGAAACAGTCATGTGTCTGTGTTATTGAACTGAATTCATACTAACTTATTTTTTTACAATGTGTAGCATGCAGCAAATAATAAATATTTTAACCAATGCAAAAAGGAAATTCATCTTTAATAAAATGTCTTTTATTAAACTAGCAATAAGAGGCAAAAAAATTCAAACTTTTTCACATTGTGCTGCCTTAGAAAATGCATCAATTGTCAGAAACTTTCTCGCCTATTCTCTAATAAAAATACTATAACAGACTTTTATACTATAACAGAGGCAGTCCGAACATTTTATGCTTTATAGTATAGTAAGGTAAGACGAATATATAATTTAGGCACATTTTACAAAATCGATATTTAACATAAAAATAATTTTGTGTGGCGAGGTCACATTTCATTTAATAAAGGTCATTTTAGCTGCATAAACCTTCTACGATTACCACTTTTTCCTATGTGTGCTCTCCGCTTACACATTATAGAATCCTTTTTGTCATAAGTTATTATTATTGTCTGTGTCGGGTTTACAAATATATGCAATTTTGTATAATTTAAAACCCGTTTTGGTAGTTATTTTTGTAAGAATGTACGGACTGTCAGATTTGCTGCAACCACTCGTTCGGATTAGTCAAATGTATCCATCTGGAACATCGTTATCAATAAATAACAAAAAATAATTAGAATTCTATTAAATGATTTCACTTAATATAAACAATCCATTTAATTGAAAAGATAGAAATAATTTACAAATTCAGTTCCAATAAGAAATTTAGTAATCAAATATAGCCAGATACTTCAAAAATATGTTCTCAGAATATTTATTTGAAAAATTTCTATTTGTTTGACATTGTTCAGAGCAAAAAGTTCTACCATCATAGTTAACCAATGATAAGGAAGTTTTATTTAAAATAATACACCTGCTAAAATCTACCGTCTGCCATTCATTGAAATGAAACACATGCAACAACATTTCCGCTTAATTTCGTTTATTCTTAGTTTGTATATCTAATAGAAAATGTTTATTTCAGTTATCGAAAGCAGGAAGAGATGTTTTACTTTAACAATTTTTTAAAACTGATAACGTTTTTAGATTGGCATAGGATCTGTAAATTGTGTAAATTTAATAAATCATGTTAATTAAGGGTTCAAAGAAAAAAGAATTGAAATAAATTTTATTTTTCCATCAAATTTTTGATTTGCTTTGTTTTCAAATGCTAAAGTTATGATTTGAAAATATTGTATTCTTAGAATATTAATACATAACAGAATTTTCATTTTCGCTATTATTGAGATAGTTTTGGAGCGGCGTTTTTTCTTTAAAGTGTGCGATGTTAAAATCGATATAAGTAACGCCTCATGCAATAAAACTAAATGAAAACAAGATTAAGCCTAAAGCATAAATATAATATGATGGTTCAAACTAGAATTTCGAAATTTAAAAAGATTTTTTCAAAAACCTTTATTTTTCTCTGAAAAGTTTCTCTTTAAGATAATTAGAAAATTTTAATTCAAAATACTATAACAATTCAAATAGAACAATGCTCATGGTTAAATTTCAAAAATGGAAAAATAGTTTCCTTACATTGAATATCTCGGAGAAAATAACTTCATTAAAAAGAATATAATTGTCTGTCAACTGAAAATTCTTTCTCAAAATAGGGAAATTGTCAACGGAATAATTCCAACACCAAATGCTTCGACTAGTTGGCTTTAAAAAACATACTGATTTTTAATTCAACTTCCTCGTAATATGATTGATTTATGGTATAAGTTACCGCTTGGTACACACGTATAACAAATAAGGAAATGTATTTTAACTGAACAAAAACCTATACTAGAGCATTTGCAAGAACACAAACTTCTTTTTCTAGTAATTTTGTTAAAGAATTATATAACTCAATTGATTTTTACCTTGAAAAACAAATTTTACTACCTGTTTCAAAACTTGAGGCTAAGTAACAATGTTGATCAACTACACTGGTATAAACCTAGATCTGTTATTATGTTAATACGAATTCAGTCGTTAAATGACTAAATCGTTTGATGTTATGTCCAGTTTTAGGATAACCCGAGCATAAAATCTAAAAGCCTTTAGCCATGATGTCATTAATTTCTGTCCGCTAAGATCACATAAAAACTCACAATGAATGTTATCGCTAAACGGAACTTCATCAATAATGTTTTATGGATCAACTTTTAGTATTCATTTGTTGATGAGAAGAATTTAATGACTCGGTAAGATTATAGTTCTTAATATCTCAGATATAAGTATTTCCACTAAATGTTTTCATATTAAGTGACCAGAAGATATTATTAAAACATTTATGGTTAGAAGTAATGGAAAAAATTTTTGGTGATTAATGTATTCTACTTTAGAAAATGTTGAATTGATTCAATTCAGTCAACTGTTGAATTCGCTTCATTTTGTGTTTTAATGGCGGTATTCTATATTTCTCAAAGATATTAATGTCTGTAGAAAACAGTTGTGAGATTATTCGATTCAGTCATTTTCTGAATTTGATTCGATCTGTGTTTTAACGCTGTACATGTTTCTGCCTGTTTTCTTGCTTTCAATGTTGTAATAAATGCTTGCAAGAAAATTGGAAAAGGAAATAACAGAAATAATTGGAATTAAATCATATTTATAACTTTCCAACAGAGTTGGACAGTATCAGATGTTTAATACTTAACTATCGTTGCTAAGGGCGATTGAAATATAGTTAACTGGTATTTTAATGATTGCCTGTCTCAAAAGTCATGTATTGTTGGATGTTGCCTGGTGATCTTAAAACACCATTGTTACAAACTTAGATTTGAAATTAAATTCTGCGTTCTAATTGTGTTTTTAGAAAGGCGTCATTATTGTTGAACAGGATGACTTAATAATTCGGTGCAAATTTAAAAATCAGCAATTCACTAAAAAAAATTTAAATACAAAGATACTATTTGTACAGGTATTACAGTCGAGTTAATTTAAAAAGTGCCGAAATGCGGGGGGGGGGATGCATAACAGCAATTTTATTGATTTATTGAATTCGCTATCCAAAACAGGCCTCTAAATTTCACGAATAAAGAGGGCGACAGAAATTGAAATACATTTATTCGCTTTTAAGAAATGTTATTAATTTGAGAAGAAAATTTTTTATTAAAAAGTTGTAGATATTATAAAGATATATAAAATGATCTGTTGAACCTTATGGTAGCTTTATTAAATCAAAAGTACATAATAATATAAAAAATAGAACTTTGGAATACAAACTTCGGTTTATGTATGTTATATATGTATTACATAGAAAGAAATAACTGGCAAAATATTCTGATCATTTCTGTAATATTTTGAAAAATTTAACTTTCTTAATAAAAACAGGCTTGCAGAAATTGTCTATTAGTACTTTTCTATCAGTCAGAATTCGCGGCTCGAAAAAAAGAAATTATTCAAAAAACGTTATTGATTTCGAATGGTATCAGTGTAATCGATTTTCAAAAAACATCAGCTAGAATCACATCTGAAGTTAACAATATATCTCACTTATGAAGCCTGGTTCATTTAACTCCCACAGATCTCTTATTCTATTCAAAAGAAAGAGCTACGGTGATTTGGTATTAAAAGTTTAGCATTGTTGCCAAAGGCTTCCGAGTTTTAAATCATATTCCATTGAAAAATAGCTATCTGCATGAGCTTGGACCACGTTTAAATAGGACCTCGGTTATCAAAGACCCTTCGGCTGGTGTGGAACTGAAATCTGGATGTGGGTAAAGGCCTTATTGTGGTCATCGAATAAATTTTCTGAATTATAAGGTCTGCTGTAATATAATACTCATTTTGGTTCCACAGCTGATATAAACATAACAAAACTGAAAGAAAATTAATATAATTTGCTTATATTTAAAAAGAAATATAAAGACATATTTGTAAATATCGTAATTCGTTATTCACATTATTAATGCAGATCTGTCGAAGATTTAAGCAATTACTTTATACATATGATAAAAGGATTAATAGTTTGAAAGTTTGCCAATAGATGGCACCTCAAGAATCAACTTCACGCGTGTTTGTGGCGCAAGCGCAGGACTCACATTCATGCGTAGATTATTGTGCACGTGCGCAGGTGAGCGCGAAAAGTGAAATGACGTGCGAGTCGTGAACTTAGAAAGTAGAAGCGATCAGCCTGTCCTTGATCTATTTTATATTTTTATTTTATTTATTAAGTATTTTATCGTGTTTTTATTTTTTAACGTGTATTATTGCATTAAAAAAAGTAATTTCTTTGCCTCTAGATGCTACACTTAGCGTTTATACATTTAAAAAAAATGACTGAATTCTGTTCACAAAGAAGAGGCCAAATTGAACAGTGAGGAATTAGTTCAGGTTTCATTCCTGAAATTTTCGGAACATCATTTCCTGATTAGAAATATTAGTTAAGAGTTAGATTATGAAAAAACTTTAAAAATTGTGAATCAAGTTATTGAGAAATAAAAAAAAGATATATGAAAAGATAAAGAAGTATAAGTAATATTATTTATACTTCTATTGCCTTTAAGAATTCTTTCTTTTGAATTATTACATTATGATTATTATTATTACTATTTGATTGTGTTAGAGAATCCAAATTGGAAGTAAAAATTGGGATGGGGAACTTTTTAGAGACTCACTTTTTAAAAATTTTAAATACAAGAATTAATGTAATATAAATAAAAATCGAGACAATCTGGTACATTTAAATCATTCTCAAAACAAATTTAAGGCAATTTTTGAACTTGATACCTCAACTTACGCGACTATTCCCGATAATTCGGATCATTCCGATAATTTACATGCTAATTGTTAGAATCAGGATAAATATCATTCTAGCAAGCCGAAATAAATAATGTATTTTGTAATAGGAATTTCACATGTCATTTTTCGTAGATATACCATACTACAAATATGAAAACACAATGATTAAACGTTTTTGTTATAGTCGGCTTACATGATCAAAGAGCTTTGATAAGATAAATGTATCATCATAAATGAATCTGATATATAACAGTTAAAATAATATGAATTGAATAAAATATCAGATTTTTTTAAAAGCTTAATAAAAACTAAATGTATTAATAAAGGAAATAAAATTTTGTAAAGAATGCTTAAGTTTATGTTGAATGAAAAATTGTTAAGTATACGTAGTATTACTCTGACATAAATAAAATAAAACAACTAAAATAATACAATTTAACAGATTTGGTTATGATTACGAAGGATTATATACGTCTTAAGAAAGATTTTATCATTTGTCATATTTATTTTCTTCTCTTACTTTACTGCAGTAGATTTCAAAATTTCAAACGCACGCTAAGAGAAAGTTTTCATTAAATCAATTTTTATGCACCATATTTTTTATAGAAAATAATTATTTAATTAATATTTTTTTAAATCCGAATTTTATGTTTTCGTGTAAAAAGGAAAAACATATTATTCATAAAAAAAAATCGACTTCGATATTTTGATGATGTTTATGGATTGTAAAGAAAACAAACATATATTTTTAAAACACTTTAATATCGAGAACATACACATTAAGTACAATGAGATAAAATAAGACATCACATTCATGTATATAACATGCCAAGGTTTTCAAGAAAATATTCACATTTTGGAAGTTACAAACAAACCTAAGATGGAAATTTGAATACAAAAATTGAGAATCATCTGTTAATGCAAAGATTGAACTATCTATCCAAATTTTTACAGTTGTTTATCTATATATCAGAATTGCCAAATTTTCCACATTCGTAAATCGTTTTAGGTTTTAAAAAGTCGTTTGGCGATCAAATTTATGCACAAAATACTCTTCTGAATATATAAATTATTACAATTATTTACATTCTTCTAATATAAATTTTTCAACAGTATATTTAAATTTTGGAAAAAAGTATACAATCAGTTTAAGGTTCATTTCATATTTTAAAATGAACCTAAATCTGAAATTTCATTATGAAAATTGAATATCATTAGCAGACGTATATACTAATTTCAAAGATGTTTAGGTATAACAAAGCATATTCAAAAAGTATCAGATCATAAATTTCTTGTGCGTAACAAATGCTATTAGGCAGACGCAATTTGATGCAGGTATGAAGATAATCTTAAAGCAAACACTTTAATTATTTTCTTTTTCCAGTATCTGTTTTAGCTGGCAGACGGGAATAAGTAAGGAAGTGGGATTTTCATTTTTGAAGAAACAAACGAACGAACAAAACATGAGTTGAAAATGTTGAATCAAGTTATTCCGTAAAAAGTTTGTGTAAATTTTGATGAATTCACAATTAGAAACAAGTAGATAGATTCGACGACAGGCCCTCATGGACGAAAAAATACCTGCGACACAATAAAGGCAATTGTTCCGAAAATGGTCAAATATTAAAGGAGAGGGAAGTATCAGCTAATAGATCCTCAGAATCCAAACATTAGATTGCCTTTAACTGAGGTCCTCGTTGATGCAGAATCATTCATTCACTATAAGAGAATGTGCGGGTGATGCAGAGGGATTATGCAAAATACAACCAGTTGTACGTCATCCTAACAAAGTTGCAGAGCTACCTCCGAAGTCATAGCAAAACTTCTGAAAAGCGAGGTACTAGCTTGAAGTAAATAAGGTAAATTTGTGATATCTCAATATGAGGGGGTTTTTATGAATAAAGATCTGATACTTTTTGAACAAACTTTGTGCAACGGGGTATCTAGAATTTTCCAGACTCATAAATCTTTTTTTCTTCTTCTTTTTACCGAAAGAAACATTTAGCAGTGTCATCAATCTACGGAATTCTTTTTCGATTCTCTGTCTAAACTCTACATTTTTCTTCATATATATAAATAAAATAAGCAGATGTATGAAGAATTGAAGATTCTTTTCATTTATACTTCATTTCAAATGAAGATTGATTTCTAAAGTATATTTAGTTAATGATATTGAAAAATATTGCAGAAGTATAAGTTGCCATTGTCTGTCCAACTGCACTTGGAGACAGATATCATAATTTAAAAGGCATAATATTCTATGTAATTATTTAAATCTATTCCAATATGAAACAAAAACGAATTAATGAAAAATTCTTTACCCGAATATTATAAATACATTTATGGTTTCTTAGTGAAACATAAATTAAAAGTATTTACAATGACATGAAATATTACATTAAACGAACGAACAAACAACTACACACTATTACATACATGGGTCGAAAAATGAAATGTTCGAAAACTTAAATTATGTCCATTTCATCCTTAATATTATTTCTTTTTTTATTTGGAAACTCAAAAAAAATTAATATAAATCAGAATTTTTTTATACATTTAGAAAAAAAAGAACCTATATTAATTGATAAATTTATAAAAGGATAATTCCAATATTATATATTTATTACTAATACAATATTACATATTTATTATAACTATTTATTATGATTGTTCCTATCATTTAGATCTCATAGATTATGGCTTAGAGAAGAAAACTGTAAACCTATTTTGTACAAGTTAAAATATTAATTTAAAGCAGATATCATTACTGATAGATTTTAATAAATATTCATTTACATTGAAGTATTTCTGTATAAGCTATCTGGACTTATAACAAAATGCTTTTTTAACTTTTTCTTTTTAAACGATTCTTGAAAAAAATATATAACGATACGATATAGTATTTTTTCATTCTGTAAAAAAATACAATTATTTGTTTAAAATTTAATTGCAATACTCTTCTAAAAAAAGATAAATTTAAAAAAATCTTTTTTATGCATTAAATCGTTTATCATCTCATATCAATTATAAAATGCAACAATTTGCATTAATTTATCTCTATTAATTTCAATTATTGTCATGTTGCATCAATCTTTATCAGAAACAGATTCATTAAAATGCGAAATACTTAAAAAATTTCATTTCACATTTGTGTGTTTGTATTTCATTAAATTCATCACCATGGCAACAACACTCAAAATGGGCACGTGATCAAGATAGTATCTTTAATGAATACATTCAAAGCAAATTGTATATTAAAATATTTCAGAAATACTATTAAATACTAAATACATTCACAAATTTACGACTAAGTAGGGAATAAATTACCTTTTTACCATCATTGTAAATTGTTATTATTATTATTATAATCATGGTAAATTATTATTATTATTATTATTATAATCATGGTAAATTATTAGGTAAGTGTTGATCAAATATAAGGTTGAAAATAATTGATTGCTCGATTTCATAATGAAAACAAAAGAGTTGCTGCTATTTTCAAATGCTAACATACCGCTTCTTAATGCATTAAAAATTTTCCTAAAATTAAATTTTAATCCAATATAATTAGCTCATAATATTATAATGGTTTTGAAAATGCATTTTATTTTAATTACCAAAATATAAAAAACTTCTTTCAGTCTATTTTATCTAATACCCTTCCTTAATTATTTTACTTTTTTCATTATCCAGTTAGATGACATCTTTCACTTCAAAAATGAACTATCTTATTGATTAACTTATATTATGCAGAATACTTGTACGCTGTGTACTTTTAGTGCCATATCTAAATGACTTAAATTCATTTTATAAGTTTGACATGTTTTTATGTCGCAGGTAACACTGATTAAGTGGTTAAACTACCGTTGCAAGTAGAGGAAACAATACAAATCTAAATGCTGCTATAATAAAAGTTTTAAGAAATATGCAACCCATTATATTAGAATATGAATGGGCAAATTCAATTTCTCATATTTTTCTACTTATAACCAACTTTAATTATCAATACAGAAATTTTATTAAAAATCTGAAGATATCTAACAAAAAGAAGTGCAAATATTGTAATCGTGAAAATGTTTTTCCTCGTTTAGATATCAGAAAGTCAATGACTTGAAGAAAAAAAGTGCAACACAATTCAATAGTTAGTCTAAACGCGAGACCTGAAAAATCGTCCCAAAATGAATTCTTATTCATTGATTCACGAATTATATATTATATTTTGTTAATATATTATTTACGAATCAATATTTTAAAATCAATCAATTTAAACAATTCCTTAACATGCACTACAATTCCTATGCATAAATAAGATAAATAAACACAAACATGCACTATTTAATAATTAAAATAATTATAAACATTAATAATACAAATATTACAGACATAAACAATGCAGATATTTCTAATTTGTAACTTGAATTACCAATTCCCAAACCTCTTTGAAAATTTAAAATTATGAAACAAAAAAGACATAAATATGAAAATACTTTCATTCAACTACAAAGAAAATAAATTAATTGAAAATTAATTCAAAATTGATGACACAATTCCAAAGTTATTTTGAAAGCGAGACGTGAAATTCGATCGAAAACGAAAATCTTTGATCGCTGCCTTGCAATTTAGCTTCAAAGAAAACGCACATTAAATGTTATGTAATAAGAAAAGAGGATTAAGAAATGTCGCTTATAATAATGTAGCCAATAATTCTAGAACCGGTGCAAACGAAGTTTTTTTGATTATGCAAAAACACATACCAGTGAAAACTTGATTAATTTTGAATTTCAAGTAAGAAAAGAGTTTTAAAAAGTTATTTTTTTCTTAGTTCTTTTGTTGGTTATAATGCTAAAGTCATTTTTAACAAATTGTTAAAAATAACTTTATAATCCTTTTTTTTTCCTTAGAGAAGGTATTGAAATTTAATTGAATGACTTGTAATTAATTTACTGTAATTCTAATTATACTTCTAAAATTTAAGAAAAGATTATTGTTTGTAATGACATATTTTAGAACACAATTGCGATTTCAAAAAAACGTATGTTTTTAACATCAAAAATCATCGAATTTTGAGTTGTAAAATGAAATATATAAAGTAACAAAAATTAGCTGTTTCATTATTCAAAAACCATAAAATTGCATAGAAAAATATAATAAAGTATTTATTAGATAATAAAAAGTGAGCGCTGATTCGATAACTTTTAAATTTATAATCAAAACTCGCTTAGAAAATTTTTATCATAAAATTTTAGCATCTGTTATGTTTAATTTACTTAGAAATAGATTTAATATAAAATATATAAAAAATAGTAATTTTTTTCATAGAATATTTTGCAGAATTCCCCTTATCAGGCAATACAAATTTTCTCTAGAAATAGAAAATTTCAAATTGTAACATCAAAATCAGTGTTATTTAAAAGAGCATATTATGAAGAGGAGAGCGAATCTTGGCGGAAAACACTAAGAAAATTGCAAATAGAAATCTGCAAAATGGCCTTAGCGATAAAATTTAAAATTTTAGACTTTTGACATTTCTAGGTGTGATTAACATTTATTTGTCACAAAGAAGTATAAATTAATAGCTTACTCACAATTAATTAGTAAACACTATTTGGAACAAATAAACAATAATGTATTTTTATCATAAGTACATTAAATACAAAAAAATGCTTGCAATTTTTTTGAACATAACTACTAATACTAGTAGTAATATAAAATTTATAGAATATTAATGTTAAGTAATGATATCTAAACACAAGAGTTATTATTTCCTTCAGTAAACATTATTTTTTCACTTAAACAATTATTAAAGATAGAGATATTGAGAAATTCGTTTAACATGTTAACATATACCACATATTCTAAGTCCTATATAGAAAGCTTCATACCATATAAAATTGTCACCAGACAGAATATATGGGCATAAATACAAACTACTATAATAGCGTCAACGTGTTAACATCTAAACAGTATTACATAAATGTAGTAATAAAACATTTTCTTTCAAAAGCATCTATGTGCTTATCAATATTGAAATACAAATTTGTTCACAATACCTTAAAGTAACATTAATTAACAACTTGAAATTAGCATTCAAGTAAATGTATAACAGTTAAATTATGATTTAAAAGAATTAATAAGAAAATAAAATTCATAATTTAAAAAAATAGCAGTTCTTAAATTTACATTTCAAAATTCATATAACATTTTTTGAATGCAAGAGAAATTTTAGTGAAAAACGACTGAAAACCAATAAGAATTAGAATATTCCATAAAGTTGCAATCGCTAGCAAAGAATACAAAACTACACATTTATAGAGTTGGGCATAATAGGCTGCTAACACATATCAAACATCGAGAACACCATGGTAGAACATTGTTATGAAAAATCACAATTGAATGAACTGAGATTATATTGATGTTCCAGTGAAATATTTACATAATAAATATTTGAAATGATTAAAATGAATTTTCATGCAAGACTAGGGAATGCAACAAAATGTCACGATTTTCCAATAAGCTCTTTAAGCAACACAAAAGTGTAATTGATCTCTTTGGAAAGCCTTTGCCAGAAAAGTTTTGTTCAACAAATTCATTCTTCATGCAGAATCTAACTAACACTGTATACATTTTTTCTTCTCAGTATTCAATATTTGCTTGACAATATTGGATTTAAAATAGTCCTTTAAGAATAATCATCCTCATAATATATAGTAACTACCGACAAAATTGATCATCATATCAATGGAAATTATCTTGACGACATATTTCCTTTTGTTCGAATCGTGGAATGTGATACTAAATATACATTTAACATTTAAAAAACATGTACCAATCAACCACCAAAAACTCGGAGACAGCAAAGTTGGCTACCATTCTTGGCCAATTGACTCAACAGGAAAATTATCAGATCTTTGGAAGTCATCATTTTCAGTTGTTTCCAAAATGACTCATCATTACATTCAGATTAAGTGAAGAAGTGACACATCTTTCTAAGTCAAATCAGTAAAACACGTTTTGGCATCCGCCATTTTCGACGCCATCTTGGTCAGAGCTGGTGCAGACAGAGCTTCCATTTCCACAGATCGAGGCTTTTTACGAAAGATACATTTCCCCTCCTCTGGACTTCCGCAGCAGAACCTTTGCTTCAGGGCCTTCCTGAAATCCGACATGTGGTATGCGTACAAGAATGGATTAAGTGCCGAATTGGCATGGGAAAGAACAATGAAAGCATCTAACAACCACGTTGGTACTTGGCATCTGCTACAGAAGGCCTGGATGCAGTTGACTGTGTACAGTGGCATCCAGCATACCATGAAGAATACAACAATAATGGCAAGGTTTTTGGCCGTTCTGACCTCTCTCTTGCTGGCCTGCTGGGGACGAACATCCGGTGTGCCGTCTGGAGACTGGACCCGTTGCAAATTTCGGTGGAGACTTCTTTCGGAGCTGGATGTGGAACCTGGTACTCTATTGCTGTGGCGACTTGAATTTCGGTGGTTTGTTTCATTATTTCCAGAGCCATTCCGTGGAAGCTGCTGCTCTAGAGCTGTTATCTGTCGCAGCTGGAAAAGAAAATGAAACATTTAATGATTCAAATCATTTTCATACCTAAATTCATTAAAATACGATACAATATGATCAGCTTATTTTTTGTATAGAGAACTGAAAAATTCAAATAATTTTCAATGAAAATAAAAGTCATTAATTAAGAAACAGATACTCATTTTAGTCACTAGGAACAAAAACTGTAATTATGATTTCAACTGAAACTTCATATTATCATGTCAGAACATGATATTGTTTTGGTTTGAGATTTTTGAAGCTTAGAATACACGGGAAGAAAATTGGCGATTTATCACTTTTGAGGCATCAATTATTTACTTTTAAGGTTATTAAAAAATGATAAAGATGGTTGTCACGTTTGGCAACTAATCGTCTACAAAAAGTTACAACTTAGCCAATAAAAGATAGAGCCGTAAGAAGTTACGGCCCGAAGAAAGCCCAGAGAAGAAAATATGAATGAATGCGAAACAGAGAGGGAAGGTTTGGAGCTCGAACGGTTTTGAGATGAAAAAAACTCATCGCTTTTGTAAAACTTGACGGCTGTGCAAGACAATATTCACGGTATCATTCCAAACCAGTTTAAACCGGATTTTCGCAAAAAAATTGTGTGGAGCAGAACAATTTTGAGATTTAAAAAAATACCAAGGTTTCTAAATATCGAAGCATGCGTAACATGATAGTCACGTGATTATTTAAAACGGCTTAAACAGATTTTCACGGAAAAAAAAATTCTGAAATATGAATCACTTGATTACGAAATATAAGTCATGTGAGTACATGATATTTTTTGTCGGATTGATATCACGTGAATTAAAAAAAAATAATGTTCTCACATGAAATTTACGATAGCAGATTTCCTTTTTTTAAAAACTGAGTTCCAAGCATCAAGACATTCCATAATCTAAGAGCCAAAAATACATGACTAAGCAGTTTGAATATCCAAACTTCATATTTCTCAAAATTTCCTGAAGAGTAAAGATATCGCGAGCATTCCCATTAAAATATTACATCCAAAACTTGTCAGAGATTTACTATTTTGATATAAAGAATACAAACGATTTTCATCATTTTGTTTTATTTTGCCAATGAGTTACCGTGTTCATATTTCAACATATATAATATAGGTGTAAATTCAAAAATTTGTTTATCAAACTCAGTAAGTCTAAAACATAAAAATTTATCACATATTGGTGTTTTGCTTTGTTGTTGTTGTTTCTCGTTATTTCACAGTAAAAAAAAAACAATCCCAAAACAGCAGCCATCTTCTTGTAAAGTCAATAATATTTCAATGATAGTCAATAATAGCAAAGTTTGATATTGTCCCCCTTTCCATCCTTTTCTGCCTCTAAAGATAAAAATCTGTGTAGTAAAAAGGTCGCAAACAACAACAACAAAAAATCCTACAAAAATGTTTCTTTTGAGCCCAAAAAAATCCATACTTGAACCATAATCAACTTTACTTTGATTATGGCATACGGTAATCAAAGTAAAGTTGATAACCACAATGCATCGTCTGTGTGCATGATATAATATTTAGTAGGCGCTATTTAATTAAAAAAATTAGGGGAAACAATTAATAAAAATCTATCAAAGTACAATTAAAAATATAAATTATCTTCTTGGATGAACACACTCTAGGGTTTGTTATTTATTTTCCGATAGAATTGTCGGAAAGTGAATTAATTACAATAACAGTGAACTTTTTTTTTAATCCTCTGAAGACTTCATGCAGGAGACGTTTCTTTTGATAGAAAAGCAATTAACTCATAGATTTATATATTTGTCATAAATAAAATATTTCTATGATACTTTTTTAACTCAAATCTGTTTATCACTTTTAAAAATAAAGTTCTCGACTTTAAAAAAAAAAAAAAAAAAAAAAAAAAGGAGCACAGAAAATAATTGAAGATTTGTAATACGTGATACCTTAAAAAAAAGGAGGGATTGAGATAAGGGTTACAAACAGAGACAGTCGTTCATGTAAAAAGCTCGAGATAGAAAACGGAGCTTCAGCAAATTCACCGAGTAAGCATTGGGCCAATAAAACAGGCTTTTAAAACTGTTGTATACATTATGGTGTGATTCATTTAGTTACATAAGAGCACCTACGCATTCGCATTAACATTGCCAAAGATATTACAGAAGACTTAAATCTCTTCGCTGCGAAAATGCACTAAAATTGGAGAATTTAAAAAAAAATTGGTACCCTTGAAGTTAGAAAGTTGAATATTTAGCCCGGATTGAAGTGAAATTTTATATTTTTTTGCTATTTTATTTTCTTAATATTTGTAAAAAAATGGAATTTTGTAATCAATTTTTAAAAAATATATATATTGCCAGAAATGAATTCTCGCACTTGCACACTTGTGTATTTTCGGCAAGAATATACTATTTTAATATTATATATCAGTAAAGAGATCAATACATTTAAATTTTGATTTTAAAAGTATAGTGCCGTTTATGAGTAAATTTGCGAAAAATTTATATTAAGATTTTTTTATCATTTATAATAATAAATTATAAATTAAAGAAAAAAAGTTAGAAAATAATTAAAATTAAGATATAATATTTTTAAACATACTAAAAGAGGTGATTTATAAGAGAGAGTCATTCAAAAGACAGAGTTGATAAAATAATAGAGATAATGTATTTAATTAGTGTTTAAAAATAAAATTTTTTAATTTATTAAAAATTCTTACTTATCAAATTTTTATTTTATCAGAATTAATTCGAATTTATTCTGATAGTCTAAAGTAGTTAACTCTGTATATTCAAACAAAAACTTTAAAATCGCATTTTTTCTGTCTATTTGGTTAAAAATATTTTACTGTTATTGCTGAAAAGGTTTTTTTTTTTTTTTTTTTTTTTTTTGTATTACTTTAACTCAGAGAAATTAAAGTTTTTAAAATTGCATTAAAACATCGAAGTCAAAGTTTTGGCAATGATCTCTCAATAACATGCAAAAATATTTATTAAAAATTTGTTTGTTTTAATAACGTTTTTAACTCTGTAAAAAAAACTCTAAATGAAAAAAAAATATCTCTCAACAAATCAGGGTAAAAAACGCTCAAGATTTACTTAAGTATTACCTATACCTTTTTAAATGCGGGCATTTTCAAATTAACTGGATCTTCATTCTAAAATAAGATTTTACTTTCAAAATGAAATAATTTTTCATTTATGCCCGAATAAAATCGGAGAGAGTTATTCTCGCATAAAACAGTAACTCAAAAATGTCCTTCAAATTGAATAATGGCATCCTTGACCTTCGGTTACTTGTTCTAGGGCATTTTTGAGATTAATGGCCCTCAACTCAGGATATCGCTCTAGATCCATAATGGCGAGGATTTTTCTCAAAGAATACCATTTTCCTGAATAATGCGTAGATAAATAAATAATAAATGTTCGAAAATCTGCACGATTCAATTGAAAGCCCTCTCCCAATAAATAAAATTAATTAACTTTAAACATTAAGCTAAGTTAATTTTCGAATAAAGAAGAGTTCAGTGCGCTAACTTGGCGCACTTCTGATACAGTGAAATTGTCAATGTCTAAAATTAATTACAATGCAACATCTTTAAGATGACAAAATTTTCTGATATTTTTTATTAATAAATAGTGCGGATAAGGTTGCAGTAAATTAATTTATAATATCGACGTTTAGAATTAGAATATAGTTACTAAAACGACAAAACAATTTGTCAGAGGAACGTCCAATGATACGCATTTCACAACAAGCGATAGTTAGGCTTAGTTTAGTTAAGATGATTTAGCGTCTCGTTTTGAAGCAACACAAAGTCTATTTTGGGACGGAATCTCATAATTTTGAGCCATTTCAGAGCATGGAAATAAATTTCTTTCAGCATTCCAGAAGTAAGCTTTTTTTCCCTTTAAGTTAAAGTCGTCTTTATGCAACGTATCGAACATTCACTCGAACTTTTGAAACAATGTTTGAATCAAATTATTTATCATTTGTAAAGACAAGTATTTCTGCTACAAGATGAGATGAATACTTGATTCAATAAAATTTCATTCAACATTTGACAGTTTTTGAATGGGCTAGTTTATGGTGAAAGAAGTCGCAATGGTTGTTGCAGCAGTGATGGCATTTGTTTTGTTCCAGTTTTGTAAATTCGAAAATAAGATGTAAAAGTAATTCATTATATGATTAACGGCGGCAAAATGCCACATATGCAAATGAATAATTTGCTACCAATAATTTGTTCAAGATTTCCTATGACTCGAGAGTCAAAGATTATTAGCTATTAGAAAATCTTTCAGTGGATGTTTGGCGCTTGACACTGGAAACTCTCAAGTTGAAATTCCACCATAGAATGCAATATACTCTGTAACATCAATTATTGGAAAGTGTTCATAGCATCGTACAACTCTGATTTAAAATGAATAAATTGTTTGTTACTGTTATGTATAGGCCTTAAAATACTGTAGTTCTTTGAAAGAATTAGTCAGATTTAAATTACATTGTTGAAGTAACACGGCTGCAATTGTTTTGTTTGCCACAGAACTTCCAAGACAACTCTTGATTTTTTCATCGGGATCAGTTGCTGTTGCAGTCCCCTTTCCAAACGTGGGTACCACACCAATGACAGAACATTTGACCCTAGATAGATGAAATAAGCATCAGATCTGAGTTAACAATGGATCTTCCTTGTAATTGATCCTTGTAAAAGACCATTAAGAGTTTAGGGTTAGTAAAAATGGAGCGCTTCACGATAGAACAACATATTTTCATTGTTAAACAATATTTCAAAAATAATGAAAATCTGCCGGCCACAGTTCAAAAATTTGAGAACTGGCCTCCTACCTCGTTGTGATTTAACAAGATTGTACTTCTTTTTATGGGGTTATTTGAAAGGAGTATGTCAACAAGTCCAGAAGCTCGCGTGCATTTATAGAAGGAAATTCAAAGCTACATCAACGAAATGCAGCCACATTTATGCAAACTGGTCGTGGAAAATTTCGACAAAAGAGTGCATATGTGCCAGCAAAGCCGTGAAAGCCATTTACCATACGTGTTATTCCATACATAACTCTATCCTGTGTACTTTACGATTAAATCAAAATAAAATAATTTAAAGAAGGAAAAAAAGTGTTTTTTATTTAATTCAAATCTTGCGTTAACACGTTGTTCTATCGTGTAACTATCCATTTTTACTAATCCTAAACTATCAGCTGTCAAATAGATTTTTAATAGAGTTGTCAACACTTTACTGCACGAATGGTGGTAAATTCAAATCTTGCATTAATTTTGGGGCACCCTTTACTTTTCAAAAACTACCGCATCTGAATTTACATGTTTTTGAAATTGTTTGTTGGTTCTTATTTACGTAAACACTTCCTTATTTTTCGCAATTTCTTACTAACATCATTGAAAAGATGATCAGATAGGAGACTATTATATCACAAACAAAGGAATACGTCACGTACCTTACAAAAAAATAGTCACTGGATCAGGCACTTACATTTTTCTTTAAAACAATCATGTCGGTTTCGACAGCTTCAAATAAAAATAAGTACAGGCTCTATTCCCAAGTCATTTATGCATAAATCTATTACCTAAAAATAGAGCTCTTAAAATCCAATTACATTCTTTCTTTTTTTTGTAAAAGCGTGCATTTCCCTTAAGAAACTGGGCGGATAGTGATATGAAGATGGCCCATCAATTTCCGATTTCTCTTCCGAAGTAATTTCTCTTTTCTCCACCCCCAACCGGATATTCGGAAATGAGAAAAGTTTAAGTGAATTTCCTTTTTTTTTTTTTTACCTTCCTTTGAAGAAAAGTATATGTTTCTCTTAAAATATACACAAAAAATTTGATTTGAGAATAAAAAATTAATGAGGAAAAATTCAATATCATTTTTTATTATTAATAGGTAATGAGAAATATAGAAATTTAAAAAGCAATTACAGTTTCAATTACTGAGTTTTTTAGAGACAATATTTTCGTTCCAAAATCATAATTTTCTTAAAGTAGAGTACAGCAACATTTTTTTCCATATAAATAGTCATTTAGGGAAATATTGATTTCAAGATATAAGTCAGTAGTTTGATTTATAATATATATATTTTTTAAACTGAATATACATTTTTTATGTCATATTGAGTTTGGCTTTTGCTCTATAAATTGATTGTAAATAAATTCATCAATTTATTAACAATATTAAAATATTTGCTATGGTAATTATAGAAGATATGTAATAAATTAAGGCATTTGAATCTTTTTATAAATAAATAAATTTTTTTCATTCAAATAGAGTGCTGAGGCTCCAAATACTTTATATTTAATTAGTACAAACAATTAAATGTATCCTTCAGAAAAAAAATAAGAAGGCACGATTTCCATTGAGATTTCTACAATTGAAGTTCTCTAGAAATTTCGAAATTTGATACATTTGACATTCCTTCCTTTTTTTAATCTTAATTTCTCCCGTCCGTCCGTCTGTCTGCGACAAAGATAACTCAAAAACGTTTCGAGTTAGACAACTGAAATTTGGTATACGATCTTTACACCAAATATGCAGATATCTTTTAAATTTTGGGTAAAATCTGTTCAGAGGAAGTCCGTCTGTCTTGTTGTTCGAATATAAGTTAAACGATAATTCCAAAAAGAAGAGAACTAGATAGCGCACAAATTTAACATTTATTATGTAGACAACTGTCAAATATTGTACCAAGTCTAACTACGAGTTGATTGTCTGTCGGTTTGGAATTTCAGAAACATGCAAACGCGATAATTCAGAAACGAGATGATTTAAATATATTAAATTTGGTATGGGATTTTTATGACTACAAATGCAATTTTGAGTCAAATTTTTGTTTCAATCAGTTAAGAAAAACGTAATTAAAACACAAATTCTATTTTTAATACCATTAAGCTTATGCCAGGGATTAATACACAAATAACTTACCAAGGAGAACACAATAAATTCAGTAAAAATGCTAAATCTACGCCAAAAGTTAATATTCAGCAATCACTTACGCCAATTCCATGTAAGGCGTTCTCTGGCATGACAAGTTTATTAGAGAGTATGTGAGAAAATATAGGAGAGACCACTCCCGCAGGTCTTATAAATATCTTATAACATATATGAGAAAACAATATACTTTTTGAACGAAAGAGGTCTATGAAGAATATATATACGAATATACGAAAGAGGTCTATGAAGAAAAAGCCATTTATCAAAAATTTAATCGCACAAACACAGATCATTATTTTGTTACACCAACTTAAAGAGAAAGATCACGTACTCTATCCATAAAACCAGTTTGATCCGGTATGCAGTCAGCACACAATCAAATTAGCATGCCGGGAACTTTTCATCTTGATCTGATGATGACAGAACATTTACCTTTTTGTTTATGACAGTTTTAGAGCCAGGACACGCCCTTTCTTCAAACCATTAGCTGGCGTTGCAGGGAGCAGGGTACTTTGCACCGCGTTAATGAAAATGATCCCAAGGAATCACTTAAGCTTAATTACAATAGCCAGCATCACGTTTCTAGAGGTTTCTGATCGTAAAAACAACGTTGATGAAGCTAGATTGATCAGAGATTACAAATGAAGTTATTGTTTGATGATTGATTGATAAGGATTAACTAGGATTTTTGTTCAGCCATCTAAAAATTGCTTTATAAAATTGGAAATATTAAAAATCAGCCATCTTTGGAGATGGTAATTTTCTCTGGAATAATGCATCTCTGGCTGTTTAACTATTGATATAGAATCCATGGTAATTTATCTCCATGACTGTTGATATGGAATCCATGATTATTTATCTCC
>JAPMOR010066541.1:161008-239593 GCA_026543865.1 Argiope aurantia
GATATGGAATCCATGATTATTTATCTCCATCACTGTTGATATGGAATCCATGATTATCTTTTACATATTTGCTTGTTTATTAGGATTGGAGAAAAGGAATTAAATCTAAACTTTAATTTAAATAGTTTTGAAATAAATCATTAACATCGAAAAACTATTGGGTCATTGGGTCTTTTATATGTAAAAGATAACGCCAAATGTGGAGATTTACACTTGGAATAATTCAAATTTTACTGTCCTTATTTATTTTAAGTTGAGCCAGGATAACATCTATAAAGACTTAATTATCAGAATTTTCTAAATAATAATTTTTCTGAAGAGTAAAAGGTCTTTTTATTTTTCGTAATCTTAGAAATTCAAAAAGAAATAGTTCTTGAATTATAATCTTTACGAAATTAGCGAAAGAATTCTGTAAAAGACAGCATTCTTTAGAACAACAATACGAACTCGGGAGAATTTAATGCATAAAAAGCGTCACCATAATCTGAAGGTCTAACTTTGACAATAGTTTCTCATATTCCTTCAAATACACTAAAAAAATACATAACAGCAGAGCAACTGACTTATAAAGAACTTAGTAATTAAATTTCAAGTTTAAAGCTATAAGCCAATCCAGGCGAGAATAATCTAGAAATATGCCTTATTCTTTATTCTTTACAACTTTGGTAATAACAACCCAAATCTTGTATATAAAAGCAGAAAGGTGTCAAAAACTGCAGCGTAATTTCTAGTAGAGAAAGCTCGAGAGTTCAAATTACCAACCGGAAGTAATTGGGAGTCATTTATCCATCAGTATCAAGTGATAATCTGACATTGATTGTCTGAATAGCATTGCACGAAGCCTTGGAGGAGCAAAAATTTATTTTTATAATTGGTTGGTAGAGGTGTTTATCCAGGCTACGCAGTTCTCTGGAACGCCACTAGGTGTCATTCTCTTTAGAAGACCAGTTGACATATTTGCTCGTGCGTGTAATTATATCGTGCAAATGCCCGTTTTTAGTTTAATAGCAGACGGCGGCTTTATTGCGGTTTAACAATATAATACAGGATTCTTGAATTTTTCTGCATAGCATGTGAAATGATGATAATTAAGGTTACAATCACGGGTAACTAACTAATGAATGTCATTTAACTTGAATTTTTCTTCGCATTCTGTGAAAGGAACAAATGACATAAAGCGAGACAAATAACATGAAATTATAATGATGGAAGAGAATGCTGAATGAGATGTTGGTTAGAGACATTAAGATTTCAGATTTTATTACAGATGTCGAATTCGACATTTAGCAGAATGTCGATGTTTGATTTTGATTTGCGTATGATTTTGAGATGGCATAGGGTGGTACAAAACATGAAAACCGTTCAGTTAAAAATACTGCATTATAAAAAGTTTTCACAGACAATATTTCTGTAAATTACATAATATATGCACAATGTAATGTCTGTTGCAGTCAAACCGAACGAATAGAAGGCAGAAAAATCAAAGTTAAAACAAACTCATGCAGTTTTGATTAAGTGTTCAAAATTGCTTTAATTTTTAAAAGCGCATCGCATTCCAAAGGCATCATATTTTCTATAATAAATTTCGACTCATATTCTTAGTGATACGATATTCAAATCTTAACATATTAGGAATATTTAGCTTTCTGTATAAGAACCATGTTTTAATTGAATACACCCCACCCCCACCCCAGAATTCCGAAAGTTACTATAGAAATTTCTGGGTCATCTTCAGAATCAAACAACCATTTGTTCAAAGTTTTCAATTTGATTGCCGTAAGTATTTTCTTCTGAATTCCATTTTTAAAAATATTAGCTGCAATTATTGGAATGATAATTTAGACACAATTAAACACTTTTCGTTTTTTTTTCTCCCATGCAAATAAATAATTTAAAAAAATTCATTATTTCATATTTTTATGCAAAATGAATGATAACGCACATGTTAAAAAATCGTTGCAGATCTTTTTTGATTTTTAAGTTTTTAATATACAATGAATAAAATTAAATATTTCTTTATGAAAAATGTCTCCATCAAATGTCAGATTTAGTTCTAAATCTGACACAAATATACAATCATTTTATACAAGATATTGAATTTGTGTTCCCATGTACAGAAATAAAAACAATATGGGAAAATTCATTCTCTATAGTGGTCATATGCTTTTGGTGGTCACTTAACAATTACCCATCTGTTGGACAGCAAAGAAATTTTTTGCATTATTCGAGCAGAATAAAAAGAACATTAATTTTGTATCCCATGAAATTAAACTTCTTAATACTTCTTGCAAACTGAGAACATTTTCTTGAAATGTATTCAAGAAAGAAATCAAAATTTTGAACAATATTATTTAAGACCATTGTGAATTTCCTTTCATTACCTATCTATAAGTTCAAATAAATATATATTGATCTTATTAATGTAAAATAGGTATAAATGTCAGAAATAAAATAGTTTTAAAGTGTGCATTTTTGTATTTATTATGCATCTGTGTTTACATGTTTTTTTATTAATTTATGATGAATATCTGTTTGCGTTTTTTATGTATTTTCTCATTTTATACATTCTCATTTTATATTTACGCATTTTTATACATGTTTCCGTAATTTTTATATATATGTTACCAATGTATGAATATTTTTATGTTGTTATTATCATGCTTAATTACTATTTTTATGTATTTGATATGCATGTTTGTTAGCATATTTTTTATGTATATTTAAGTATTTTTTCATGCATTTATTATGTAGGTTTAATTTATATTTTTATGCATATTTAAGTATTCTTTCATGTATTTATTATGTATGTTTAATTCATACATTTTATGTATTTCTTACATATCTTTGGTTATGTATTTCCGTAATTTATCTTTTCTATTTTTGGTATGTTTATGCATTTATTTGTATATTTATTTTTATTTAGCGTTTATTTTCCTCTTAATTTTTTAAAAAATTTTTATGCAGAATTTTTTATTAGATTAAATATGTTTTTAGTGCAAGAACAAAACTAAAAGAAATATGTTCTATGTCTATCTAACTCCTGAACGAGTTATTCTGATTCCAATCTTAAGGGAATTTATTCGTGTTCACATGTGCAGTGACGACGGACAGACAGACTTAATTCTACAATATGTCTTTTCTTACGAACTGAAAGAGCTCCTTTGTAGTTCTTCTAAAAACCGAAGCTTAATTTTTTAATAATTACAGTGATTTCAGCCTCAGCATATCTAGAGCACAACAAATTTAAAATGCATTGTAAGTGATCAGTTTAAAGACACAGATAATATTTTTAAAATTAATGTAATTACGCACGTAACTCCTTTTTTATTTTGCTAAGTAATTCCGATTTACGCATACGTAATTACTATCTATCAAAATGCTCATTAAGTTGTATGAGCTTCCTTTCACAATACCCAATAAATTATTCTCAAATAATTGAAATATTTAAGAATAATTATTAAAGCAATTCAATTTTAGAGCACAAATAATATTGTAAAGAGGAAAGATATATGGTCAAAATGAGGGCAATTTTCATTATGAATTACAGATTTTACCCAGGGAAAAATTAAAAGAATGAGTAATTTATTCATTATCTTCAAAATTCTCCTCTATCTTGGCATTTCACTCAGAATAATATAACCAATAACCTAATTGCGGTTAGGTGAAAAAGGTGCGGTACGAAACTCAGTCAAAGATTCAACCCGATTTTCTCAGTCAACTTTTCTTGATTAAGATGTACGATAGAAAAAAAGTATTGCAATCGATCATTAAAAAAATATACCCTCAGTATCTGGATAAATTTTCATTGTTTAGACATTCAACAGTTAAAAAACCAATTTTCAAAATAACTTCTGACTGTTCATATCAATTAGCAGGTGTGATCATCCCAAAATTTCTAATAAAGGTGTGATCTCCATCACATACTCTTTAATTAAAGTGTGATCTCCATCGCATACTCTCTAATAAAGATGCGATCTCCATCGCATACCTTTAATTAAGATGTGAGCTCCATCGCATACTCTTTAATTAAGATGTGATCTTCATCGTATACTCTCTAATAAAGGTGTGATCTCCTTTGTATACTCTCTAATAAAGGAGTGATATCCCCTTCCCGTATAAAATCGTGGACCTTAGGCAAAGATGTGAAGGTCACGAGAGCTCAAAATTTTATTTTTAGAATCTGACACGTAAGAATTGTAAGTTTCGGAGTAAAATAAAGAAAACAAATAATTTAATATATGACTTGCACGTCAATAGCGAGCAAAGGTAAGAAATCTTGGTCTTTGGTGTAAATCCAGGCGTGATTTTGGCGATTAATCGCTGGCATTCGGTTAATATACAAGTGCTAGAAAATTGAATAAGTAATTTTGATGCTTTTTTCTGATCGATTAAAATCAAAATTTGACTTAGAACTACAACTGTAGTAAAAAGATCATACACTGTTTCATTTATTTAAACTGTTGTATTTTTGATTTACCGCATTACATGTATGAAAGTATGCATGTACACAATAACTCGAATTACATGCATACTTTCAACAAACCTCAACCTCCTATCAATTTGGTTCAAAATGTGATACGGATTTATAACTTTCACCTTTTATAATAAGGTGATAAACTTTCATAACAAATTTTATCGATCCAAATTTATTATCGATTTTTGTACCAAATTTTATCTCTATATTTTTTTAATCTTATCTTTTTATACACGAAGTATAAATAAAATATTGTAATCGTCAAAAAATTCAGACTCGAAATTTTGACTATTCTCCACGTTTCAGAGTTTCAATGAATCTTAAAAACATAATTTTAATCTTATAGTTATATGTCTGTCTGTCTGTAAATACGATAACTCAAAAATGCTTTTAGCTAGACGGATGTAATTTGGTATGCGATTTTTATTTCAAATTTATAGATTTCTACCAAATATTAAACGAATTTCATTCAAAAGAAGTCTTTCTAAACGGCTGTTAAATTTGATAACTATATACAATCGATACAGATAAGATTTGGTACATAAGTTCAACTTCCAAAGCACAGATTCTTAACAAATTTTGAGCCAAAACTGTCAAAGGAATGAACGTCTGTCGATCTGTACTTTCGCATACATGTAAACGTAATAATAAAAAAAAAACGCAATGACAAATTAATGAAATTTAGTATGAAATTTTTGACTATAACTGTACTTCCATGACAAATTTTAGTTTCAATTTCTTGGAAAAAAAATCTTCCAACATTATCATTCACACGATAGATACAGTAAAAATACTAAATTCGCTTCAAAGATCAATATTTCGCAACTGTTGATCGCCATTACCATGCAAGACATTTGGGGCATTATTCAAGGTTATAGGTTTATTCAAGGTTTATTATAGGCATTATTCAAGGTTTATATTCAGGAAGGGGGGTAAGACCTTAATTGAAGAATATGCGAGAACTTTCGGTGAGAAAATTATAATTGTTATTTTTTCTAATTATTGTCTTCTCTTTTACTCAGACAGACTTTTTCCGAATGGGTTTGTTCAAAATTTGATGGAAATCTTTAAGCATAGTGCAAATTCCCTATAAAGAGTTTCATTAGTTCAGCTCAAAATTTGTTTAAATTACTGTGTTTACAGACAGACAGATATAATTCCAAAATTTTTTTTCGGACTCAAGATTTGAAATTTGAAGGGTCGTTAACATATCGAATTTGAATTTTTTCATAATTAAAGTACGTTCTCGTAGTATATCCCCGCATACAAGATAAAATCTCCTCTAATACTTGCTCTTTTTCTTCTTGTATACTTTGAAAAGACTCAATCGTACATATAATTTTTAAAAAAATGTAATTTGTTGACAAATTTTGGTCAAAATTCGTCAGAGGAAAATCTATTATTTCGTGTTATGTAAATAAGATAACTCAAAACACAATGAACTAGGTATTGAAGTATGGCATAGATTTTTATTCGCTAACTAATGAATCTATGAAAAAATTTGAACTAACTATTGTAAATATTTAAAAAACAGTGGGTGTAGTCCCCCACAAAGTTCTTGCATGCTCTCTAATAAATTGGTCATACGAGAGAACGTTTTACATGGTATTGGTGTTCAATAGTAATAAAATATAAATGCTTGGCAAGAATTTAGCATTTTTTACCGAATATACCATGTCAACCTTGGCGAGTTATTTGGAGATTAATCTCTGCTATGCGTTAATGGTACCCAAAAATCGAATCTGTGTTTTAAACATGTTTTTCTCAACAAATACAAACAAACATTTGAAACGACTGTACTTGTAGATGCAAAATTCTATACCAAATTTGATATATTTAAGTCACTGCGTTTTGGAATTACCGTGTTTACATATTTTTGAAGGTACAGACAGACAGCCAATCCCTTGTTGAATTTTCTCGATGCTTGACAAGCATTTACATATTAGATGTTAAATCTGAGTACTGAATTTTATTTATATAGCTTCCTTCGTTTTGTAATTATTGTGTTAACTTATATTCGAACAGCCGGACTCCCTCTAACTATATTTTACTCAACATTTGATAGAAATTTGTGAATTTGGTACAAAAACCAACCCTATATCAAATTTTAACAGTCTAGCTCAAAGCGTTTTTGAGTTATCTTTATAACAGACAGACTAACAGACGCATTTCTAAAAATGTTTTTTTTTTAATTCAGAGGGGCCTACAACACTGGGATTCGTCAAAATCTCGAGTTCAAATTTTTTGACGATTGCTATACATATATGATAAATTAAAAAGGAATTAAAAATTTACAAATAAAGTAATTTCAAATTATTTTTATCAATTTTTCTTGAAATGGAAACCTTTATCGTCACATTAAAAAATCCTATTAAATAAATAAATAAATAATGGAAAGAAATATATTGCAGAAGCTAGCCTCCTTTATAACTTAATGATAACCAATTAATTTTGATATGAAATCTAATTTTATAGGAGGAGTAATTTTCAAAACATAGTGAAAATAAAAAACAATTTTTAACAAATTGTTGGAAATTGGTATTTGCCCGCCGACGCTGGGATTTATTTTGTAATAGATTTTTAACTCATTTCCTTATCTGCTAATTTTCTGGAATTTTTTATGACGCTTGCTTTAAGTGATAATATGTTATTTTAATATTTTCAAAACTTTATGATTCAATAATAAATTAATATTAATTAAATTCTGATTTCATGTCAAATAAATCTTGTGATAAATAATCCATTAAAAATATTCGAAATTTTATTGAAGATACAAGATTCTGTATTAATTAGGTGTTATGAAACAATGACTGCAGAAAATAATAAAAAGTTTAAAAATAAGCGTTTTTAGTATAAAGGATACTAAAAAAAATAAACTGCACAGTTAGGCAACTAAATTACAATGAATACAAAAAGAATGACAATTATTTTTGATATTATTAAAAACAAATACAATATGAGTGTAATTAAAATTCCAATTACAGCATTTCTATCTTTGTTTCACGATTTTAACTTTTATTGCGAACTTTTTAGTTAGCAGCTAATTTTTATTTCTTGTCACTTTAACTTAACGTTTCACTAATCCCATAACAATAAAAAAACCCAGATCGTTGCGATGTAACAATGTTAGTAACTCTTATACCTCAACTAGAATCATTACGCTAATAAAATAACAGTTTTCAAATGCACAATGGGAACTAAAAAGATTCAATTCTACTCCTTACAATCGTACATTTTTTATTTCTCTTACTCCTTTCTCTTTTGTTTAAGTAGTTAACAAGACGTGCGAATAAGTTTTTTTAACAATCTAACCCAGTTCAAATTGCAACGAAATATAATCTACACTCATTCAAAATCCCCAGACAAAATAAACGATGCTGCGTTTAGATTTCCCACATCATTAAGTCAGCAAAAATGAGTTCATAATGAAAAACTAACTTTCGGAACAAAATTACTTTACAATTGCTTCCCCCCCCCTTTTTTTTTGCTTTGTAATAATCAAAAGAGTAACTTAAAATAAAACAATTTTTTTTGGAATAAACAGCTGAAATAATAACTTCCGGCAATGGGCAGATGGAGATAATAGCTCCATAAAAAAATTCAACAAAGGAAGGAACTGGAAAGAGATTCGAATAGAAAGTATCATTTATGTTTTGTTTTAAGTATTTTCTGGATTTCTTTTCTGTAAAGCTGTTTACTTAAATATACTGTGGAATTTGAAACGTCAGATAACTTCAGACTTCATTAAAATCGAAATAAAAACCCCAGGAAAGTTAAAATTTTAATCACAAAACAAATTCATAATATGTTTTTTTTATTGTGGCTTTGATTTAAAAAAAATTATTTTTTGAGGAAAAAATTTATTAGATTCCTTTACACTAAAAAAAGTGTCCTTTTTTAACATATTTTAAATCTTTGTTTTAGTATGAGCTGTTTACACATAACGAAAATTCGAAACTCCTTCATAACATAATAAATTTGTAATATATTATAATTTGTAATACATGTTTAAAAATATATTTTTCGTAATGTACATTATGGATTAAACTTCTTGTACAATAATTGCTACACACATTTCATGCTTTTAAATTTTCTTTTTGACTTATAAAACTGTGATTTAAAAAAAAATATTTCCTAATTCATAATAGTTTAATAAAAGTATGTTTTTAAAAATATCTGCATTTTTATTATTTTATATTTTTTAGTCTTTCATATAATTTACAATTCATTAATATCAATGTTATGGAATGGCTTAAGCAATTTTTTTCTCTCGTTCACATCAAAATCGTACTCCTCCTATGAAAATCAAAATTTAATTAGAATTAATCTATTAAATAATAATTCAGCATTTATAATTTTTTAAAAATTATATTGCTACCAAGAGAATATGTTGGCATACATCACTTCAAACAGAAAGTATCATTTATGTTTTGTTTTAAGTATTCGCGATTTCTTTTATGTTGAACTGCTTTAAATATATTGTAAAACTCGACGGTTCATATTATTTTAGAATTGCATTAAAATCGGAATCAAAACTCTAAGCAAGTTAAAATTTTAATCGGAAAATAAATTCATGATATTTATTATTAATTTTTATTATAATTAATTTATTAAAATAAATTATTTATGTTTAATTTTTAATTAATATTTAGGTTTTTTTAAATTATATTTATTGTGGCTTTGATCAAAAAAACTTTATTAGAAGAAAATGATCTACAAAGTTTTCAAGATATAATTGGACACTCAGAATCTAGAATACCGTCATGGGATATCGTATAATATCTTGGGATAATAGGACAAGAAGTGAGTGAATAATTGACTAAAAATGATACATATACAAACATGAAAGCAGTTAAATAAAATCTTGTAATAAATTTAATTTAACAGATTGTTAAAAACGTGCTTTCAAATTTATTATTTCGATTAATTTATACTCTTTAATCTTGATATGTAATATTTCTCAAATTTATTCGTGGTGGCTCGACTAGATTTGAATCATAATTCATTTATATTGGAGCATATAATAGTTATTATATATACCAAATTTATAATTAATAATAGAAAAAAATTAGTGCATAAACATGCATAGTGCATAAAAAGGCAAAAACATACAAAATTTTAATCCTCTAATCAAAAAAAATCGATTAAAAAACTTCAACATAGTCATGAAACAAATTACATAAAAGTGTTTACAAATGGCTTAGTTACAAAAAACTATTGTCAAACAATATGGATAATTATCTACTTCTGCTTTTTTCTAGAATGTTCTGCTGAAAATCTTTTACAGATCTGATGGAAAATGCAGGGAATTCCATTTAATTTTTTTGTTTTTATTTCTCTTCTAAAGCTAAATGACAGAAGTTGATTTGAGAACTTGAATTGCCTGAACATTTATGTGTTCAAGACTAAAAATCAATATTTTATTGTTTTGAAAATTAGTCATCAGTCAGTCACAGTTAAATTTAACTTGGTTTTATACAGGATGGTGATTAAAATGTTACAATGAAAGTATTTTTAAAAATTCGTTTGCATTTTTTATGTAAAAATATTTTGACCCAAATTCGTTACATCGCTGCATACAAAGTGATACCTACAGAAGTGACTACGCATTAGATTAAAAACATTTTTTTCTCTAAATTTTATATAAAATCAATTATTAATGATATTTACACACATCTTGCATGCATGAGCTATAATTCTTTTTAGAATAAGGAGTTTTCTCACACAATAATTAAAAATAATTGATATTATCTAACTCTGCCAAACGATAAAATTATCAACTAAATTTTCGTTTACAATAAAAGATTTTGGGGAAATTCCTTAAATATATGATGATTTTGAAAGAAGAATATTTTATGTAACATGTAAAATGCATAATGCTGTTTTTAAAAATAACTTTTTAATAGTTCATTTATAATCAGCGGTTATAAATGAGAAAAATTATTAAAAGCGACAGCTCAAATAATAATCTGGTTATAACTTCATTAGGTGTTTTTATTTTTTATATTGGAATTCCTATTTCTTTTAAAAGATAATCGGCATTATTTGATTACTGATACTTCTAATATTAAATCAATACTGAAGTTGGTGCAACGGATTTTTTTTATAAATTTCTTGACTTTTTTTTCTACTACTGACTTTTTTTAACAGAATGTTTTCGGTGAAACACATATGCTATTTGTCACATTATCGACGGATAGATTCTGAATATTTCATAACCTCGTGGAACAATTTTGGATAAATTTCGCTTATGTATAAAATTTGAATTTGGTTCTTATCTTTAAATTGAAATTATAGCTAAGAATAAAATAATCGGTTACAACGAAATTAGGCATTTTTTTAAATCTAAAAAAGGCGGTATTAACATTTAATCATATTGAATTCCTATCGAGATTTTTTTAATGAAAAATGCCTTCACAAAGCCTTTATCATTGTGAGTTCCATATGAAGACATGAATATTATGTAATTCTATAAAATGGCGCACAATTTAGCATGATAATGTGTATATGCTAGAATGATATCTATAAGGTGCTATATGCATGGTTAAAAAATCATTTAAAATCGTTTGCATACAAACAGTTGGGCATAGAACTATCAAATTAGGGAAGTAGTAACTTTTTGGATCTTAATAATGCTTATTAAGATAGTTTTACAAAGTTTTAATTAGAATTTAATTGAAAATTAACAATTATTCATTATTTATTATAATTTAGGGGAATATACTTGTTTAAAACATTTAATATACCTCTTTCAAATAACAAAATAAGCTTTGTTGCGATAATTTTATTTCTTCACAGTTTTTTTTCACTAATTTCAAAAATCATTTAAAGCGCATTTTTAGAACTTATCGTTACTATATAATTCAGACAAAATTTTAAAATCAAAACACAAGTAAATGAATTAAGACTAAAACACTGTTATGCCGCACCATTGTTCAAAATAGAGATCCGAAACATGTTGTGTTTTTTTTTCTTTATTTGTTACATTATTATAGAATAACTGCATATTGTGAAAAGAAAGATTTTTAAAAATATTTATTAACATAATTTCTGAACTTCGAAAGAAAAACAATTTTACTAACGAATAAATAATCTGTATTCTGAATAAATTCGATATTTTACAATTGTGTGGCGGGAAACATTTCTTGTGATGGTCGGAACGACTTCACTTTAGTTTCATCATTTCACAGGAACACAATGATGAACCTTTCCCGGGGTGGGAAAAATTATTCTGTGTCAGACGAACGTATTAAAATTTCTTTTTCGCTGGGCCCCACGTTGGGCGTCAATCTGGTGGTATGTAGATTATTATGATCTGTGCAGGAAGCAACAGGACGAATGTTGTTGGAAACATTTCTTTAATAATCTTATTCACACACTTAAACATACACTAACACAAAGATAAGACATTCATAGTTCAGCATCACATCTCATTCTAATTACAATGGCAATGCACTATGGGATGACATATGGGATGGCCTAATCAGACATCGCCATCTAGTATCCAAAAGAGAAGATAAGAGTAATGCAACTGCTACACAATATTTTCATATGAAAATTAGAATTAAAAGCATCATTTGAGTTTTAAAAAAAATCAGCGAATAATCAAATGACGCATTTTTTTAACTAATCAATCATATCTTATAGAAAGAATCTATTAATTTTTTTCCAGTGACCAAAGATAGATAAAGACTTTATTAATATACTATAACATAAATAAATTTCAGTTACTTGACTTTTAAAAAGGAATAATTCTTGATGACAACGACGGAGACTGTAATAACAAAATTTTGAAAAAATATAGGGAAAAAAAACTTCTGAAGTTACAAATAAAAAAAAATCCGTAACGTAACATTAAAAAAAATATTGCGAATATGCAATTTGAATATCATTCCAAAATTTTTTATTTGTGTATAAATATTCACACATTTCACTTTCAACTTTACTTCGAATTCATTTTTACTAAATATTAAGTGCAAATTGTCAGAGTATGAAGACGGAAATGTGAAGAATTTGAGGACCATAATAAAAAGCTTTAATAAACTCATTTGATGATCTTTTGTTTTGCTTAGTCATTGACTAGCGCCAACGTTTTCAAACTCATAGGTTGATTCTTTGTTGTTCTTAGTCATTGAATAACAACAGCGTTTTTCACACTGTGGTAACGTTTAAAGACGTTTACAGTTTATAGATATACAGATATACTTCCAATGAACTAGTGAGAATGATCTCTCCGAAACTTTCTCGCATATTCTCTAATAAGTGATCAAATTTTTAATTTCACACACGGCAATAGTGTACTTTGTAGTATAGTAGAGAAAACCAGAACTTATGAGCCGGCGTCCTGGCATAGGGGTAGCGCGTCTTCCCCATGATCTGGGCGTTCCGGGTTCGAGTCCCGGTTCGGGCATGGTTGTCCTTCTTCTATGTTCTATCTGTGAGGTGTGTGAATGTGTTTCCCTGTAAAAAGGGGTTGTGCAAGCGAATGTGACGTATGAAGTAGCTAAGTCGTATTGTTGGCGCTTTTGAAAATATAAGAGACGCTCACTTGGCTTAAACCGCTGACAGATAACTGTCAGCGGTCTTGTAAAATGCCACAACAGAATTTATGTATTAATAGCTTGCCAATGGTGAATCGTGGAACGATAAAATTTTGATGGGTTTGGTTATTATCCACTGACATGTAGTCAACATATAAATACTACAAAATCGATTTAAAATTTTAGACAGCATTTTTCTGGCTAACTAAAGCCAAAATCTGACAGAGAACTACAATTGTAGTCACAAGATCGCATACCAAATTTCTTTAGAAGTATTCGAACTTACAGCTTTGTCTTCTGCGGTATCGTGTTTACATGTATGCGAAAACACAGACCCCACTAATGGTCAAATCTCTGATATATTTGGTATAAACTTTGGCCTGATCTGCTTTATAGATTCAAAACTTATGAACCAAAGTTTATCTATCCAGCTCTTTACATTTTGTAATTATTCTATTTATATGCACTGTGCTAGCCAGACAGATGTACTAACTGAATGGAATTCGTTCACAATTTGATATATATCCCAAATTTAGCATAAAGATCATGTACCAAATTTTATTCGTCTAGCTCAAAGTATTTTTGATTTTCACAGAATAAATTTTAAAAATGTGTTTTCTGGACTAAGAAAGATCTGAAACGTGGCGATTTCTCGAAATCTCGAATTACAATTTTTTTTAAAGATAACAATACCATCTCTATATATATGAGGAATTTTTAAAAAAGGAGGAGTTTCAATTGATAATTAAGAATCACTTGTAAGTCTATGTGAGTGAATGCGATTACGCTATACGAGGAAGTTAAACACAAAATGGACCATATGTTGATTTGTCCATTAGGGATACAGGATTACAATGTCCGTCGAAATTAATTCAAAATATTGCATTTCCGCTTTTTAATCTTATTTGGTTATTTTTTAATACTATGAATTACTAAATGAATGAAATAATGATAACTAAAATAACTAGGAAAAAACAAAAATGGAATAATCAAATTGGAGAAACACAGAATAGCATACTGAAGCAAAAAATCCTTCGAAATGAAATAATTTACATGGTTAAATGGGACATCAAGATACAAAACTCTACATTAAATGTAATATGAAACTGAGTAAAGATTAGCTTATAAAATTGTGTCATATGCATTTTAAACTAATAGTATGAACGCTGCATAATATTAAACTTGCTCCTTAGAAGTTTTATCGTTTAAGTATAAATCGTATACTAACTTTAAGATCGTTAATAATATACACTAATTTCCTTGATACAAATGTTTCTATCATGGTAAGCAACACAATATTTCTTTAAAAAATTACTACCAAATACATATCCATAACAATTTTAAAATAATCCATTATTTATAGTTCAAGACACATTTCACCTTATTGGTTAAGACTAGCAGCTAACAGAGTAATTTAAAACGCCTGCACAATATTCCCTTCCATTAATTCTGGCCATTAAATTGACCAGAACACGAGGCCCTGAAGGTTAAGGTTACGGAGTTATTATCTCAGAAAATGCATTTATTACAGGAAATCTATTTGACCCAGAGTTAAGAAGTCGCTGTATCTAGGTTACGAAGTGCGAATACAACAAAAACGTTTCTTAATTATTCATAACGCATGGCGGAGGCCACGGCACGCAAGCAGAAAGAGTGTGGATCAAATTTAATAAGCCTTTCGTGCAATATAAATGATTCTCTTTTACATCTTTCCTCCCTTATTTTTGCATTTGAGACATGAATGTTTAGTTTAACTTTGCACTTGAGATCTAATTTAATGTAATGGTTTTAGTCTTGGAATTAAAAAAAAAAAATTTTTTTTTCTTTCAAAAAATCCGTTACCATGTGGGTACTGCTATATCACTACCCACTATGTAATCTGGCCGGCAAAATTATATTTAATTTATTTACAGCTCCGAAGAGTTATTGCTACTTGTTTCTTTTTTGTATAAAATAAATCTACTCCCATTCTTGTTAAAATTCTGTAGCATTTCTTGAAGCTTTCAACATTTAAGTGGTGGAATCAATCTATATACTCCACAAGTGGTGACCCGGACGTATTCCATACACAAGTTTGTCTCGGGTATTGACCCAGACGTGATCAATACCCGAGACAAACACATTGCCCAAAGAAAGTCCAGAATGATATTTTAGCCTGTAAAATCAAGTTTGTTCCTTGACTGAAATACCATTAGAAAGCAATGTAAAAAGGATCAGAATCATATCGTGATTCTGAATAATTTTTAGTTTTACAAAACCGATGGTAATTGTCTCCTTGAAACTTGCACGCATAATATTCAATAAAGTATTACCCTTCTCTTGTCATATTGGGTAAAGCCTCAAATGAGTTGAAAGGTTGAAAGGAACTGGCGAGCAATAATTAGGAGAAACATATCATCGGCTTGAATCTAGCCTTTTACTGAATTTAAATTTAAACATCTTTTTTACCGAACAATTGAAACCAAAATTTGATACGGGGCTACAGTTGTAGTTACAAGATTACATATCGAATTTCATTAGCCAGTTACGACCTCTTCAGAAAATACGTATCTAAATTGTAGTAAACTTTATATATGAATTTTGATTTAAGTAGAGTGCAGGTTTGAAGACGTTGAAGAGACATGTTATATTTTTAATTTCATTTTATTCTCTCTTCTCTCCCGGGAGACAAACATGATTATTTACAAGAAGGCGCAACGCGTCACAAAAGCAGAAAGGTAAAAAGGGTCGAAAAAATGATCACTATTCTTATATAACATAGGATTTCCGGCCACGCGCCGAGGGAATGACCATTGACATCTTTTCAAGGGTACCGAAATATCACTTTCATTTGAAACGTAGTTCTGATGGCGCATTATTTTTATAGAAGAATTAATTAAACCGAAAGTGGAATTGGATCACGAAATAAGAGAATATTTTAGAATGAAGTTACTATGGGCTAAATTAAGAATTTAAAATATCATTACACACACACACATATATATATATATATAAAATAATTAATTATATAAATGTAATAATTGTCATTGAATAAACTTGTCATAACGCAAAATGTTGGACTTTTCCCATGACGAATGCACTCGTCAAAAACAGTTAATTGGTTAATTCAATTCATTGCGATTCTGTATTATTGCGTTATTGCGAAATTACATACCGATCGACGGTCACTGTTTTGACAGATTTTATTAAAAATTTGAGAAAATTTTACATTTTAGATTCTAAACTTGTGCGCCAAATTTTATCTATTTCGCTGTTTATATTTTGTCATTATCGAGGTCACTTGCCCGCGAACAGCCAGCCAGACAGATATCCTCCGAATGAACTTCCTTCAAAATTTGAAAAAATCCACAATTTAATGTATATACCATATTTCAAATTTCACCGTCTATCTAAAAGCGTTTTATAGAATATCGTTTTCACAGATAGACATACATAATGCCAAAAATGTTGTTTTTTGTTCCGAAATCAAAGAGGTCTGAAACGCGGTAATTCGTCGAAAGCTCGAGTTTGAATATAATTTCTCTATGCTTCGTATACAGATAAATAAAAATGAACACAAAATGGCAGACTATACGTCTTAATATTGCATTTGAATAATATTTAATAGCACACTTTAGAGTCCAATTTGAAAATGAGATTTTTCTTGGAATTTCTGTGAACAAGAAATATATTTTTAAGATATGTACGATCTAATTTTCTGCCAAAAAAAATTCTGAATTTTTCTTCGATTGCCAAGTTGTCTCACTAGAGCTTCTAAGATTAGATTGCGTAATAGCTCACAATAACTGAGCAATTCGCATTAACTCACTAGAGCTCCTAAGATTCTTCTTCGCATACTATTACAATGACTTAAAATCACGATGACAGTATAACAGGCATATCTATTCTTTAAATTTCCATATTACACCAAAGACAGGACATTCGATCCTTAATGCCACACTCTTGTGCTTAAAGTCCACATAATCAGAAGATTAAGTACTGAATCCTTGAATTAAAACTGAAGATACGCCTGCATCTCTAGTTTTAAGATTACCATGATATATTAGAGGAAGGATATTTGATCCAGAGTGTCAAATTTTTGTGCTTTATATCGATGTAATCAAGACGATCATGAGGTATGAACCGGTTATGCCTTTGAATTGAAACCGATGATATACCAGTATGTCTACTTACAAAATTTGAGAGCTCAACCAGAACACCGGATTGGAACATTTGATCGAGGCTGTCATGTTACTGAGTATAAAACAAATATACTGAGGTTTACATTCTACTTCTATAGCTACGGAACATACAATCTGTCTTCGTCTTTAATTAAAATCGAGAATATGCCAATATTACCACCATAGCTCTCGTTGAACACGGAATAGCCAAGTAAAAGATATTTCCCTACGTACTGCGGATACAAAGGCCATTGGAACAATTTTTCAGGAAAAATTGCTATTATGATTGTTTCTTTAAATATGAAGTTTTTTATACATCAATAGCCTTTATAATTTTATCTATCAAGGCTTTATAATATCAATATATTATAAAGACTTTTGTAGGACTTCGATATTTGCTAAGAGCTACAGTAACTTGAGAAAATATATCTCACATAATTCTAAGAAATAAGTCGTGATACAGGACGTGATTGCAAAATGACGCTGTATACGATTTCATGAAAATGTTATATATCTTACACCTAGATGTGTACCGACATGATTGTTCTCCTCTCTACTTGTATATGTTCACATTGTAAGATACATTGTATTGTATCTAGATTCATAATAATGTCAAAAATATCAAATACACGTTTTGAAATTCTTCCTCCTCTCAGATTGAGATCACAGTTCAATTCGAGACAAGACCACAAACCGATTTTTATTTCCATATCTGAGTAAATGCATTTTCTTACATAAAAATGAAGGGACTGATTGACAAATATTCCATCCCATGATGGTTTTATCCAAATTTTGATGCAAACTCATAACTAGAGATAAAATTATTTGCCGATTTTATTCTTTTGACGTTTTGCCTTTTGGAGTACAAGGTACAGTTATGTTCATCCGAATTTGTGTAGATTGATCAAATTCTCTAGGCAATTAATATATTTTAGGAATTTAGAAAATTTATGATAGGGGAAAATCGGTATGATTTTTTTGGCTTTTAATATATTTTTTCACTGTGCACTTCTTATACGAAAATGTAAAGTTGGTTTTGAGATAATGATACCGTAAAAAAAACTGAAAGAATAGAAATAAATTTAAAAAAATAACGATACTACGCTCGTGTGACAGCGAGTATTGTAAACAGATTTTTAACACATTAATCCATGTAACTATCGTTTCAGACTTATTGATAATGGATTTAGATTTACACCCTTTTTAATTTCTCAGATACGAAATATACAAAGAAAAAGTATTGTAAAAGACAAAGAATTCGAAATGTTGAAAAAATCTTAATCTATTTTTCATTCGCTTTCTTTTTTTCTAGAGATTTTAAATCTTATACACTCTCGAATTCTCAAAGACAATGCATCATTTTTATATTTTCAATTTTTATTATTAATTGAATTAAATTTTAATTCCATATGTGGCGCCATCTGGTATTGAAATCTTCCTAATACTTATAATAACGACTAAAACATTGAAAAGAGTTACAATTTGAAAGTTTTCCTATTAAAAATTGAAATATGCGATTTAAAAAATAATTTTTATTTAAATGATTTATATTTAATTCTTTGACTACTAAAGGGATATATTTGTCTCATTTATATTTTAAAATTATTTTGAAAGTAATTATAACGTGCTTTAGTTGTAGAAGAACGTATGTATTTACACTTCATAATTAGTCACTTAGATAGTATATTCTATTTTCCTGCCCAAAGCGAATTTTTAATGAAGACTTTTGTTCTCTGTTTTTGTTTTTACAAGTTTTGTTTGTTGGTAAGCATTAATTTTTTTTGCAATATATTGTCTAGATATTCTATGTAAGTTTTCATAATAATAATAATAATGTTTTACAGATAATAAAATTGTTTGGTTGTAGGAGTACTACATCATGTAACAAAACAAAAGAAAGGAGCATTGCAAAGAAAAAAAATTCCTTTCGTTCCATAAATTGTTGATATCAGAAACAGGCAAAATTAGAGCGTGAAAATCACACTTTAGCCCCTAACTTTTAAGACACTGCAGTTTTCAAAAAACTTTAAACACAAAAGTTATTCGTCTTAATGAAGCTCTAAATTGACTAATTGGATTAATTTTTCTATGTTCAATATTAAAAAAGTTTTAGCGAAATGAAAATTTCAACCCCCGCCATTTCCACTCCCTTTGAGCTAAATGGGACATTTGAGAAATTGTCCAACATTTTTGCATTTGTAACAACATATTCCAAGCCAGTTAAAATAAAAAATACTATAGTTATCCTGTTCATAAGATAACATAAGCAAAGTATTATACGCATATATATAAAACCCCCAGGGGTAACTCAAAAAGAGGATGAGCTACTTCCGGTATGGTGGTTGGATCTCGCCACCCTGGAAGGCCACAAAAAGGCGGAGGACCTGGCTCCTCCCATCGATCACGGGACGTACTTCCTTCAGGAAGGGTTGCACCGTTGCCGGTGATGGCCTTTAGGACTCAATTACAGTTCCCGCCAGTATTGCTGTTGCGGCAGTCCGGTCAGTCAGTTTTCTTTATCCGTGTGCCTTCGGGCGGGTCGGAGAGTCAGTGATATGACTTACTCATGTGAAAAGAACAAAGGCTGGTTTTGGGTTCTAGGGGCCATGATTGGTGAAGAACGGCAGAAATTTCCCCGAAGTCTTTTCATGAGAACCGTTGCAATAGGTGGTCTTCCTATAGGAATCAACCTAAAATTGGTGACTAATTCGGCCTTTTGCTTAAAAATTTAACCCATTATTTTTATCCACATAGAAGATAGAGAGAAAAGCTTATTTTAAAAAGTCCATAGTCAAAGAGTTAAGGCGCAGATTATTTATAACAAGCATTAATACTGCAAGTTAATTTAAAAGGGCATGAACCCCAAATCATTAAATATTTTTCAAGAAAGAAAATTATAAAATAAAACAAATTTATAACACATTAGTTTCAGAAACAGCTTTTAAACAGCATCATATCGTTTCAAAATTCGATATGAACGATTTCGAACTGCTATAAAATAGGAAAGAAATCCATACGAAATGCAAATAAATTTACACCAAGCGTTTCAACGCTGTGACATAAAGAATATTTCGGAAAAAATTATTTTCTTACAGAAGAAGGACACTTGTTTTGATTATCAGAATTTTTATCAAATCGATGGCGTCTCGATTCTAAGGACATTATTTCACAAAGAGCGACTTTTAAGTTAACTTTCCTCTCTTTTCATAAACTTGGTCACATTTTTCTTCTTTGAGAATCCTGTCTTATTTCAAATTATTTTTCTTGAGCAATTCAGTCGTATCTTATATCTCTAGACATGATGTCTGGTGCTGGGAAATGTTATGTTTTTAAACAAAAAAAGATTTTTATGAATGAACGTCAAGAAATATATGAAAACAATTTTGACAAAGCATGTAATTCCACAAATACTTCTGGAGATTATTTTTAAGTGTGAAAGATACTTCCACGCAGATTTGAAAGAATTAAAGTTTTGGCAAAAATATATATAAAAAAACATAGCTCGAGGATTTAAAAAATAAATTTTACGAATAATTTATTTTCAAGCAAACAACAAATAAATTTATCGTATTTCATTGCCATATTTATTAAATATTTGAATACACTAAATGAATAAAAAAGGAGATGTTTTCCTTTCACTAAAATTGTGAGTATGAAATTTTGTATGATATTCAAAAATAGGCGTATGTCTATCCGTTCATATATGCACGAGCATGGTCAATTAATTAAGCAATCACTAGATAACCGAAATTTGGTATATTTGATTTCATTACCAGAATATTAAATTTTTATAAAATTTGGCCGTGGTGCCTGGTTGTAAGGTCACGATTTCAGAACCGTAGGGTTTCAGTTCGAAACCCGATTCTACCGAAGAACCACCGTGTAAGCGGTTTTGATGCATGTTGAATCCGTCAGGAGCAAACGTCCTTCCGCTGGTGCGGTGCGGAAGTTTGGAAAGGGGCTTCCAGCACAGGTGCCTTCTCTACATCTGACCATGATTCAAAATTGAGAGATTGCCCTTGTCTTGCTTTAAAATGGGACATTAATATAACTGAACTGAACTGAACGTTTATAAAAGTTAGGGCAACATTTGTCTAAAAGCTGATTTTCTTTCTATCAGTCAGTCTATCTGCGATATAGTTCATTTTGTACCAACACAAACACACTTGGTTTGGTACATATATTTTATTGTTTCTAACAAAAAATAATGAATATGTCAATAATTTTCTAAAATAATATTCATATAGTTTTGATTTAAATTTTTGTGTAATTAAACATAAATTTGCATTCTTTTAAAATTTTATTTCATTTTTTTTAACTTGAACAAGAAAGACTAAGACAAAACACAACCGCACTTTCGTTGAGCTTCTTTAAAAATTGGAGTTGGTTCAGTACATTAAAAACCAACTGAAACGAATAATCCTAAATACATTTATAGCATTATATTAATCCTTTCTAGGGCCGTGGAAAGTATGCTTCCCACCAAATTTATCAATCTTCTTATGAATTTATGTAGGTTGGCATAAGTTCCGACAAATTTTTTTAGAAAGACAGAAACTTAAGATGCTTTAGTTCTTTATTTTACACCAAATGATGTGTCTTGATTTGATACTTAATTACTAATTAACCAAATTAATTAATTAATCAAATTAAATTTATCTAATAAGCTAAATGAATCCCTTTTCTTATTCTAATTTCAAGCCTAAAAATATTTTAACATAATATGACTAAAACAAATGGCTCTTTAAAGGGTTAAGGAGAATTTTTAAATTGCTAAATAAAATATAATAAAATTTTTCGTACATGTGTTCCATTTTTTTTTTGTTAAAATTTATTACTCGTGATTAAATCTGAAATGCTTTTTTATTAGACGTCGGATAAGAATTTTTTCTAAATGATCTGTAACAACAAATAATTCTCCTAATTTTATTTTCAAAGGTTGCTTTAAATTATACCGCAACGAAAAAATATCTGCAAAAAAATTTACTTAATATCGTGGGCCCACACTTGTATAAAACTTTAATGATTAAAACAATGAAAAGTATTATTGAAAATATAATTATAATATAGGTAAAAGGTTATGAAACGTTGAAAAGGAGATTGAACGGAAATAAAATCAGTATCACCAGAAAACTGTTTCTTAAAGTGATGTAAATGTGCTTTTAAACAATAATATGTTTCCAAGATATTGCAAAAATTTAGACTAATATTTAATAAAAAAAATTTTCGCCAGATAGCGTTTACAATTACTGAAATACTTGTCAAATTTAATAATTTAAAGTCTAATGGTTTACAATATAGAGATTTTGGATGGAATTTTTAAAATCATTATTATTGTAATGTACCAATTATTGTGGTAAAATGACGGTATTGCTCTTGATTACCATGAATTTTAACATGATAATGTCAATTATCATGGTAAATCATGTAATAAATATAACTATAATTAAAAATAAACTAAAAATATTCTTTTAAGTACCATATAAAATTTCTGTGTAGAGTATCAAAGACAAGTATTCTGTGTTAAAAATTGATCAACAAAGAGACGGAACAGCATTTGACACAGATTTCCGCCCATGCTTGCTGACCATTTGACAGACTGCACCAAGAATATTAAAATGGTGAAACACAGACACCTTTTACGTTTCATTGAGGAACTGGGGAAAATCGATATTTGCTTTAATAGTACGAAGTTAGCAAAACCTGCAATTTCCCGGAATTATAACGGGAGAAAGGTTTTTCCAAAAACTCAAAAGGTATTCTTTTTTCCCCGGAAAATTACCTGGGTCGTTACCAAGCAAACAAATTTAATAATGCACACCAGGAAGAAAGTGTGGCCTCGGCTTGCGTTGGCGACAACGTAATTCTCGAGGGATTACGGTTTAAATATGTTACTCATGGCATGAATTGAAGTTCATTAACAAATGAAACTGTTACAGGCAGGGATAATTTTGGTGGACACTTTTTTGTTTTCTGCATACGAAAGGCAGGTCTTGCGATCGTCTAAAAAAATCGACCCGATGTATTTCTGCGTATCAGACTTCCACAAGTCCAAAATTAAATTTGTGGAATTGTTTTTGTCTATGAACATAACTCGGAAACGATTGAGTTATAGACATGAAATTTGGTATGTGGACACCAAATTTGTAGATTTCTATCAAAATATGAACGAATTCCGGTGAAAGACAATCTGTCTGTCTATCTGAAACAAAATAACTCAAAAAAAGAAAGCGCTACATGGATGCGATTTGGTATACAAATTCGTCTTTGAATTGAAGATTCGTATTAAATTTTTAACCAAATCTGTCAAAGAGAGGAACCATTTGTTTGTTTGTATGTCTGAGATCACAATAACTGAATAAAGCAAAGATTTGGATAAATGAAATTTAGTATCATGTCTTGTATAGACCTTATCAGATTTTGGATCTAAATGGATGGAAGAAAAATATCCAAAATACATACTCAAATTTTGGATCCAACTGGTGGAAAGAAAAATCAGTTTTCTTCATTATATTATGAAACACAAAATGTAACATATTACGTCATTACACACGTTGAGCGGAGAACTCCCAATTGCGGACTGTCAGTGAACTTACAAGGGTTTGCTATCTCGTTCATTACACTATACGCTCAAGGGTTGAAGGATGCAAGGAGAACATAAAAGGAGCTATTTATTTAATAAATATACGAAAAATTTCAGGGAATAATACTCCTATGGAGCCTATAAAGAAAAAGTTTTATGATCATCGAAAATTTAAACGTGATTTTGATTCTCCATGTTTTAAAGAATGTTAACTGAGGAGTTTGATTCAAATCAGTAACGCGCCGTTTTTGAAATCTAAAAGAAATGCCATCTTCAATCTTATATTCCACTACAACATATAGTTTAAAGTATTGATCGTAACAGTAACTGGCAAACGATGCATTAATGATAATGTTCTATTCAGTTTACCGTCAGTGCGATATTTAATGAAGTTTCTAACCAAAGTGGCTATGTTCCTTTTCTCATTAGTATTTGATCTCTGGGTATCATCAGGAGAGTGGGAGGATGGGAAGAGATTAAAGCTGCATTCGAAGAGAATTTATAATACAGCTCTTTGGAAAGAGACATTTATTTGGGAGTTTTCACTGGGAACTCAAAGAATAACTAAATTCGGATATCCATTTAAAGATTTATAAATTATGGGAGGAAATAGTTAAAGAAGTGAGCGGAAGTAGTCTCCCAAGTATTTTCTCTCGCACTCCCTAAAACAAAAATGTTATTCCCGTCTTCCCTTTTAAACTCTATAGTTTGGATAAGGCTACAAATGCCTTGTATGACATTGGCGACCAATAGTTACGAAATATTTATTTTTGATGTGAATTTACCGCGATTTTACTTTTTATTTGACGTGATTTTTTACATGTTTTTTTAATCTATTTTGTGGGGTTTGGCAATTTTTTTCCTACAAATAAACCTTGACATTTAGAAACAATTACCTGAAAATCAAATTTGTTTATTAGACACAAATGTTCAATTGATAAAACCATAATTTGACGGGGAAAAAATAATTGTAGTCACAAAATCACACACTGAATTTTATATACAGAGCTCACCGAGTTTTTAAGTTATCTCGTTTACATACTTGTGAAAGTACAAACTGAGACCCTTGACGGATTTGGTTGCAAATTTGACAGATATTTATATTTTAGATGCTAAAACCATGCAAATTTTCAAATTTTATCCATGTTGCTCTCTTTGTTTGGAAGCTATCGTCTAAGACTTATATATAACTCTAAGCAGCCGGACAGACAGACTCTCTCTGAAAGTATTTCGTTAAAAATTTTGATTTAAAAAAATTGCAAACTTGGTATAAAGACTGTATACTAAATTCTATCCATCTAGGTCAACGCGCTTTGAGCTATCGTATTCACGGTTAGATATAGTGACAGACAGACAGATATAATGCCAAAAATGTGTTTCGAGAACTTAGGGAGGTCTGAAAAGTAGAAACTTGTCAAAATCTTGAGTTCGATTTTGCAATTTTTTTTTATTATTTACTTTATACCTCCTACAAGAGAAAGTAAAAAATTTATATAAGTTGAATGGTTTTGTTACAAAAATAATGGAACCAGCAAAAACATTTTTTTACTGTCTTGCACAGCGTGTTTTGAAAATACAAATCACCTATTTCTTGAAAAAAAAAATTAATCTCATGAAGAACACAATATAATCGCAACGGAATTACACCTTCCATTGTTTTCCACTCTATAGTTAGGTTGTGTTGGTATGATCAAATAAATAAATAAATCTGAGTGCCACACGCCCGTCCCGAAAGCAATCGAAGAAGAATGAATGGCCGTCATCGCGACAGTCAATGTGAGAATTAGGTTTGTGTATTAATGGCCACCACCAGTCCCAGGTGCAAAGCCTCGCGTAATAGGCACCTTCCGTCATCAGCGGGGTAACTCAATCCCACATTACTAGAATTAACCAAAAAGCCAGAATCGAATACCGTTCCGAAAGTTTCTTATCCTTATATTTGGGATGCCACCTGGTGGGAGAAAAAATGATATAAAGAAAGAAAGGTCAAACAGTAATTTTAAACCTTCTTAAAGATATATGTTCACAGTTGACAGTAATGCAGTTTTTTCAGAGATTTTACAAGTTGTTTATTGGATTATTTGCGGTAACAAACTATATTCAGGATGAATAGTCTTGAAACTCATGTCGAATGCTATATGGTGACTGAAATAAAAATTGGTGTCCTAGTGAGTTCCCTACATGTTCTATAAGATTTAAATTCGGAGATCATGTGGGTCATTTCCTTTTTCCTAGATTCTTATGGCTTAAAAGTATTCATTTACTAAAATGAGCATTACCATCTGTAAGGAGGAAACTGTTCAGAACTTCGCCTCGTAACAACCGTTATAACTGAATATTCAGAATTCAGAATTGTACTGGTAAAAATGTATTAATCAATGTGACCATTTTAAATAATGGATTTAGTATTGTGATTCTAACATTTTTATATCAATGCCTTTCGCAAATGTTTTCAGGTTTTGTTCTGTGTGCGTCTGCATGCTTCATTTCCTGCAGTTTCAATTAGAATTTGGAAAGCTTATGTTTCAGAAAGGGAAGTTAAGTTAATGTTTCAGGAATAGGAAGTTTAATGACATCATGGGACTTGACATTTTTACCAGTTCAGTAATTTATTCTGAAATATTAAGATTCTTGATCCACGGACCAAGTTGTTAAGGGGTGAAGGGGTGAATAACTTCCTCCTAATAGATGATAATGCGTTATGTTGAGGCAAAAAGAATTTAGGGGGAAAATCTTGATCTACATGTTCTCCGAATTTAAATCCCATAGAGCATGTGTGGAACCCACTAAGACACCGATCTTTTTTATTATTGTAGCCAGCATATAGCATTCTCCATGAGTTTCCAAGATTATTACTCGTGAGTATAATTTGCTACTTCAGGTGATGCAATGAATAATATACAAAATCTCTGAAAAAACTGGATTATGTTCAGCTGTGAATACATACATTTTTCTTCGTATTTTTAAGAAAATTTAAAACTAGTGCTTGATCTCAATCATCCTTTCCCTTACTAGGAGGTCATACTAGATGTGGGTATAAGAAACCTTCGGTATGGTATTTGGTTAAGCATACTAACGATGCAGGGTTTAGTTACCTCATGCTGATGATGGGACGCTATTGGAGGCTTTGCACTGTGGATTGATCATTATCATTAAGATACTAAAGTAGAATTCACCTCATTGTTGTCTGAACGATGGTCATTTATTTTTCTCCGAATGTTTTTGAGACGGGTGAGACAGTGCCACTCAGCTTTATTTATTTATTTTGTCTCAACAATATACTCTATCTATAGGGTGTAAGGCATTGGAAGGTGTAATTCCGTCGCCGTTACATTAAGAATGGTCAAGTACAAACAAAACAGAACAAATATATGACTATTAAATTGAGAAGGTTCTTAATATTCAGTCCAATTTAATGCACAAATATACTTTATTCAGAGAATCAGAAACAAGATGAAAGATACAAAAAAAAACCCCATTTAATTTGTTTCAATACAATCAATATTCTCGGTTGGTGCGGAAAACGATTAGTCAACACTGAAAATTGCCTTTAAATTAAATAGAATTACCGAACCGACATTGAAAATCTCGTGAATCTCTATTTAAAAAAAAGTTGGACATAAACCACTATTAAAATAAAGCTTGTGTTGCTTATTAATGTTAAATATTTTATGGGTGACGTTATGTGTTTGCAATGCTCGTCTTTGATGATTAATTGATGTCCCAAAGCCGTATTTTTGGAAACACTTAGCTGCAAAATAGAATTCAGGTCTGTTGATGACGCAAATAGGTAAGAAAAAGAAAAAAGAACACGTTTTCAAGGTCTATAATCGCTGAGCTTGTATTATTTGATGGTCCATTTTAGGCTCGATTCTGATTATTATTTTCACATTTCTTTGAGTACTGAAGTTGTTCAAATTTGGATTCTAAGTAAGATATATTTACTACATATAGCGCGCGCGCACACACAACACACACACACAAAATTACAAACATTTCGATCCAGTAGACCGAAACATCGGAGCATGATGTTTTTAAATTTGATTCGCTTATCTTTATTTTATTTTTAAGACTTATCTTTAATTATATAACCGTGATAAAGTATTTTAAATCTTCTCAATGCATGAGTGTTTAAATGCATAATGTAAAACATTAAAAAGTATTGTAAAATAAATCTAGAAACATTTTTAAAAAATTATTAAATCCAGAAAGGAAACTATGCAGTACTATTGTAAAGCTTTTTTTTTTTAATTTTAAAGAGGCGAAAAAAGTGCTATTTTGCAACTGTATATTTCTAAGTAAGCGATGGAAAAATATTAATACATGCATTAATCTTTAATTAAAAATCTAAATAAGATGTAACTTTTTTAAAAATCTTATTTAACAAATACCTACTTTCCAAATTTCGTAGTTTTAAATCCAACGATCCACTCTTAAAAATTTTTGAATTATTTTTACAGTATCCATATTGCATCATGGAATTTGCGGCAAATATTCTATTTATAAGTATTATACTAAAATATATCATATTTGATATTAAGGAAATTGTATTGATTTAAATTAATTCATAAAATAATATTTTTAAAGAGATATGTGCTTGCAATTAACACTATTTTCGCGCAGTATGAAAGAATCTAGTTAAAAGAAATAGTACTTCCGCACTAGAAATTTTTTATTGAGAAACAATTCTCAGTCCGTTTTATTTTTATATTCATTTCTCTGAAACCTGATTTTTTTGTAAATGGAACTTGTTAAATCGATTTTTCACTCAAATCCCGATAAACTAATAATAATAATAAAGTTCAATATTGTTTATTATATGAAAACATAATATATTATTATTCTTAGAAAATAATTATCAATTGGATGTTTAGTTAATGCTAACTTTGTATTTTAACAAGTAATTGATTCTAAATTTGTATCAGACGTCATTCTTTTTAATTAGATATAATCTGTTCTGACAGAATAAATATTGTAAAAGATAAAACGATTATTAGAAAGAATGAATCATAAGTTACGAATATTACAAGATGAAAGATTTGAAATATTCCTTCTAAGAATATGTGACTAATTTGGATTAAAATATATAAAATTTATTTATATAAATTTATTCTTAGTAATTTTTATGTTTTTCTAGAAATAACTGAAATTATTCATTATTTTTATTCCATCCAAATTTCAAATTTCGTTTTGAAATAAATTTATTTATGATATTAATAATTTCTTAATTTTAATTTTTTAATAAAATTCATCGCATTTTGAAATTTATTTAATTTTTTCATACAATCATTTATTTTACAATGGAATCTGAAAAAAAACCCAGAAATTTCTCATTCATTTTTTTACATTATCATTACTCAGACGATAACTGAAAAAAGTTGCGAGTATTATTTTAATCGCAGGTTTAAGTTCTTACTGCACATAGTTAAGGAGTATATTTGTGCTTCTGTTTTGATCTGGTATGTACACAAACCCGGCTGCTAATGTCAAAAATTGAAGTACGGAAATAAAATTCCGTCAAGAGGCTTGATAAGTGTAGAACGACCTTCAAACGAAAAAAGAAACCAGTAGGAAGTTGACAGTTTCTCTCACACATAGTCTGCTTTCGTTTGACGAATCATCGGGAAATGGAAGGCTGATTCAAAACTGAGCTAATTTGTTCAACAAATCAATGCAAAATGATAATAATTACACCATTATGAAAGGAAATTGGGATTTTATATTTGGTAATTGATTTATCTTGTATTATAAAATTATGAGATCACATAAATAATAAGCAATTTTTGCGTATTTCGACTAATAAAGAATTCTACTTTGAACCTAGATAAATTTATTAATGGTCTTGTGAATATTTCGAATTCAATATCTAATCTTGAATGATTTATGGAAATATTAAAATTTGTTATTTTTATTAATTTTTAGAAAGTACATTATTTTTTTGAGTCTTTTGAGTCCAGTATTTTGAGTTCAAAAGTACATGATAAAATTACGCATTCCTTGACTAAGAATGGTATTAAACGATAATTAATATCTTACTTTTTTATTGTCCTTTTTTTAAATTTTTTGAAAAGAAAATACTTGATATATTATTATTATTACTTGATAATTAATATATTTCAACCGCTGTTCCTATGTTAATAATAAAAGTAATTTTTAATTCAATATCTATTCTCGAATGGATCAAATTTCAATTCCTGAACTTTTATTATCAACTCATGCAAGTAATTTTCTACAAGATACAAAATTCTAGAGCTGTATTTTCAACACAAGCTCATAAATCTAATAGAATTTAAAACTTTATATATCGTAATCATTTAAAAAATGATTTCTTTTTATTTTATTTTAGAAATTAGCTTGCGAATGTTTTAAATCATTAATATTATTTTGCCCAACTTACAAAAATTGATGATGTCAAATTAAAGAAACATATTAACATATCATTCGATTTTAAAGATTTTATAAATCCAGTGTTAGCAAATTTTAATTCAGTTTCACTTATATTTATTTCACTAATTGTAATGTTCACCTATTTGAAATTTTAAAAATCATTGTGTCCTTTCTCAAAAATTATAAAATTTAAGTTATCTCTTTTAAAATGTGTTCATACATTCTTCATTTTTATATTTTCATGACATGAAAGCAAAGTATCATTGACTACTAAGTCTTTCCGCAAGTTAAAATTCCACATAGTATGAACAAATAATGGTATAAACAAAACTCAAGATATTATATATATGATATTTTAAAATTTAATTTAATCCATAATTAATTTCCAAAGTTTTATCTTAATTCAGCCCATATTAACTTCATTCTAAAATGTTCTCTTATTCCCTGATCCGATTCTACTTTTCTTATTTAATTAATGCAACAGAAGCTCTGTAAAATTGCTGAGAGCAACATGATCCCGAACTCCGAATAAAGGGATAAAAATTTGTCGATCTAACACATTTTTTTCTTTGAAATATCCCTATATTTCCCTTACATAAATCGAAAGTGTGAAGAAATCTCTATCAAAATCTTACAGTATATAATCATGGGAAGAAATATTTCATTAGCTTTTTCTCTTTTCGCTCTCGTGTCGTTCTGTGTTGATGTGCCTCGTCGCTTCTGCTTGTACATAAATTAATCCTCCTAGGATGGAATAAAAGCGAAGTTTAAAATTCGACCGTGCTTTCCCTTTCTACCGCTGCTTATATTATATATATATATATATATATATATTATTAAAAGACTTTAATTCGCAACTATGATAACACAAAATTTATTTTTACACTTACTTTTATTACTCATGAACTAATTTTGTAATAATAAGATTACATTAATTATAATAAACTAAAACAAAAAGGACAACATAACGAGCTCATATTGCAAAACGCTCTATTAATTAGAGTCTTTAATTAGAACACCAAATAAAAAATTTGCATATCTCTTAACGCACTGAATGTCGTTATCTGATCATCTCGCTTAATGTAATGATGTAAAAACACTTAAGACCCTTGTTTCATCTCATTGAGTGCTAAGAACTGTGAATTCCAAACTCGGCGTTTTGACAACGCGAATGGCAACATCAATGAAAGCAGACGATATTGCTCTCGCGGGAAAAGAGTCGTGGAACAAAGAATGCGTTATGGAAGCAGCTGAATTCTTCATTCAGTCGAAAACTGTTTTTATGACGAAAGAAGAATGATACGTCATTTTAACGCGTCACATGCTCGGAGCGGTGTCCTTTGAGTCACAAAATTCAAGACAAAGATACAACAGTGTTACCAGATTGATGACTGAAAATAAACAAACATGTGATGAGATATTTCCACGCGCTTCTGTTGCGATTTCCGAAGCGGAAGTAATAAGAATTAAAAAAAAGGAAACGAATTGAATGGGGAATAGATATAGTATCTCGAAAACGAACGATTTTTTTTTTGTAAGAATCATCGCTAGTTGGATTTCGGAGTATGCTAATAATATGTTGCGAACATGTGTTGGCCGGGAATTGAATCATTTTGTTCTTTGTAATGCCAAGTTTAGAGTATAGGAAGAAGAGTTTGCGAAAAGTTTATGGGAAATCAGTCAACACTGAAAATACATCTCAAGTTACTAAATGAGGCATATCAGGTTAATATTTCTTGCACATAAAAAACCCAAGAATAGATTATTTCCACTTTCAAGATTTCATGCTCTGAAACATTTTAGAGCTTTATTACATTACTATCTGAAGTAATCAGTGTTGCTTGGGACGAAATTATTTTCATGGTTTTTCTCTTAAGAGGAACTAGCCGCCTTTGGCGACCAGCCGGTTCGCCACTATTACCGCTCGCTACAATTTTCAATTAAATATTTTAAGTAACTGGTCTCTTAATAAATTCTCAAACAAAACATTTTTAATCTTCAAATTTTGATAGTCATACCAAACTTATATTGTTGTTTAGATCGTATCATTCAATTTTCTATATATATTTTGCTAATTTGTTGTCATTTCCAGTAAAACTTCAACTTTAATTTAAAGTGGAAATGATGAAATTGCAATTAATACAAAGATATTTTTTAATAAAACAAGCGTTTTATTTTATTTATCATCTTTATTGTTATTTATTTATTATTCTTATTATTGAATATGGGTATTGCAAACAGAATCGCTTGGTATATAAGTCTTATGTGAACTACAAAATATTTTTCATAATTTATGCAATATCTCAAACAATAATTCAACAAAAATTTCTCAGATTCAGTATAAAATTCAGTTTTTAGTTTTGCTTTCAAAAGGATTGAAATGAAATCAATAATAATATTTTGCTCCTGCTTATAAATATATTTCAAAAATTATGAAGTCTGAATTTAATGCAGTAAGGTATCATATTCTGAGAAATATTCTGGACACACCAAATTTTAAATAAATGAATGAATGTTTCTATTTTCCACGATCAACTAAGACTTATTTATGAAGTTTTGAATGTTAAAAATTTAGAAAAACTCAACATTTTCATAATCTTAGGAAAATTGGCGTATTTTCTTTGAAACGATCGATGGAAAATCTGAAATTATCCTTTTTTTATTGAATAGTGATATTCAAATTTTCATAAATCAGTCAGTTTAAGTGATTGATTTAGTGGATTGGAAATTAACTCTTTTTATTTAAAATATTAGTGTTTCAAGAACATTTTGTTAATCGTGATTTCCACAGCAGAAGCTTTAAGTAAAATCAAAAATTCGTTATTTATTAGAGCATTTATTGAATCAAGTTACATAAAATATAATCATTTTCCATTTAGACCATTTTAGCAGATCTGTGTCTTACTAAAGGTTTACAAATTAGCTATGTGGCCCTGATTTGAATGGATATCCTGTTCATATTAAACAAAACTTGCATTAAAATAAAACTGATTTATTGGATTAATAATATAGAGAGTGTAAAAGATCATAAAATAATTTTTCTTGGATTTATTTTTTTAAAAATTAATATTTCATATTTGTTTCATTTCCTACAGACACGTGCCGAAAATTATATTTTTGCAGATTTCATTTCGAAAAAGATTTAATTTATTTTTATTTGGAGCGTTAATCAATGTGATGACAACACTTTGAAAAAAGCTAATTTTTTTCACATGAATGCGAAACGTGCTCGTGCAGCTTAAATTTTATTTTTATTTTGTACGAAAAAAATTGTTGAAAAATATAGTTAAAATATTTATTTAAAAATTCCTTAAAAATAGAAATTTAATTCTAAGGTTAAAACATGGTATTTAAAAGATAAATGTTTGATCTTTAACTTGATGTAAAAATCTTTTTTGTGCGGTAATATTTTCGGAAGTTATAGAAGAAACACCAAAATTTCGCTTAATTTTTAAATAAATAAAATTCTATATAAAAATTCGAAAAAATAACCCCCAGGTGCACATTCCCGGCCTCCAAAGTATACACGTGCCAAATTTGGTATCTGTAGGTTGAATGGTCAGGCCTGTAGAGCGCCAACACACACACACATTGAGCTTTATTATAAGTATAGATTATATGATTAATTTTTCTGATTATCTCAAAACCTTTTTTAAGATATTTCCAATATTTTATTATTTGTGGCAAAAATATAATGAACTTAAAATGTAATACTAAGTATTCATAATAAAGGTTAAAATTATCATAGTTTTTAATGTAATTTTTTTTAATTCCACACAAAAAAACAATAACATCAGCAATTTTATTTTAAATTAGAATGAAAAAATCGTTTGCATCAAATAGTTTTAATATCTCGTAGCTTGCCAAAAAAAAATTACAGCTTATCCCAAATAATTTTTAAAAATTCCAGAAATGATTTTTCAAATATTTTAAAATTCCTTTTTAGATATTAAAAATAAGAATTTATTAAACAATTTAAGAAGCAGTTTAACTATTGTTTAATATATAAAATATAAATGAAGTCAAATCAGATAGTGAATTCAAATTTACATTGGCAGTAAAAATAATCTAATTTCGAATCAATTTTTAAATAATGAAAAATCGCAAATACCATCTTCAAGTTAAAGAAAAGATTATTTTTAATACTGATGTAAAAGAAAGGTGTTTAAATAATTCTTTCTTGCATTTATTACTATCTTACGTTCAATTTACTAAACATACCTTAAGCACCAGCATGTTGTTTGCTGGTGCTGTTGAAAATGTTTTCAATTAATAAAAAACATCAATTATTCAATTAACTATTACGAAATCTCCCATAAAATTTACCTTATGCTTTATAATATTTATAAATATTAAATTAAAATCTATTTATAGTTTGAACTATTCCGGGTAATAAAAACTTAGGCATTTAGGCATGTTATTTTTATAACATTCAAAGTCAAATTCCAAGTATATATAATTTTGAAGACTAGTCAAAAAATCTGATTTTTCTTTAAATATTTAGCTTGTTGATGTACTCAACTTTTTCGGTAAAGAAATACGCTGAAGTATCTTGTTAATAAAAATAGAAACAATTTATTATTCTTTATTATAATCCGTCTTACGCTTTAACATTTATATAAAAAAAATTGAAGTACTTCGAATATAGCGTACGTTCAGTTATTATGTCGAATCTAATATTTACGGCTGTATAATGAAAATATTACACAACAAAGCTTTATTTTATTAAAATGGAAGTAACAGTTGTTTACAGTTTCTCGAAATATTATTAGCAGTATCAAATTACTTTTTAAACTCATCAAAAGTTTGTTTCAGATGTTATTAATAAATTTTTAAAAAATGATAGAAAATTTACAAAATATTGCGCTGGGTTAATCCAAGTATATAAAGAACGAAATTTTAAAAAAATGATTTTAACAATTTTATTACATTAGAATAAGCAAATTCCTATTTCAGCACTATTTAGGATTTATGAATGCAACCACTGCTATATTATTGTTATTTGTCAATTACATACAGCGTCTAATTCTCCAAAGATACTTTCTGAACAACATACTACATAGAAAATTCCAGACATTATGTTCAATGAATGAAGAATTTATGAATACAAAGTATTTATAAATTCTTATGATTGTTATTTTATGATAATTTAAAGATTTTTAAAAAAGCATGAATGGATATTCCAACTTTTATTTTATGGAATTCATAAATTAATAAATATTATTTGCTCAGTATTTTCAACAAATATGAAATTTGCATTATTACAATTAAAACACAGCAATACATATTTTCAGTTGAACTAGCCAGTAGCTCAAATGTTTAAAATTATCAAATCCTTTTCTTCTGTAAGATAACCTAACATTGACATTAGCTATCAGCTGCGGTATGTTTTTTTTTTAGCTGATACTGTGAAAGGATGTTTTCCTAGTGATAAACCTTGTGAAAATAAACTAGTTAGGTTTTGGTTCATTTGCAGTTGGAACATCTCGGAGACGGGGGAATGTTTGTCATAAATTAAATGCAAATCCAAATGTTTGACAAAAGCAATAAATTCGATATTTTTCTCTTCATATATTTGTAATGGTTAATATGATTATTCGCTAATTTATAGTAATAACTTAATTTTATTTAACAATAAATAAAAGTTAGTAATAACTGGTCAATGTGATTAATCGATTAATCATTTTTACTTGCTTTCATTTATAATTAACGATTTACCTTAGTAATTATAACATAAGCATTAACAATATAAGTAGGAGTATTAAATTTAATTATATCATGACTGAAAAATAATATAATAATTTTTTTTATCTGGTAAATATATCGGTTGTTACTTTAGATAAAAAATAAATTTGTCTTTTTACTAAGAAGATATCAACTATTAAATTAATCGTCATCAAACATTCAATAAACAAACACAATGCTTCAGACTTTGTAAATAAAATTTGAAATACATAAAACAAAAATTACGAATATCACGTATCATATTAGTATTTGTCTGTTGTATGATGTAAACAGCATGTATGATGAAGTAAAATTATTAATTGTGTTTAATAGTAGTATTCGATGAAATGGAAACGGGCACATAAATAAGATGATATTTAAAATCGATTTTAAATTTTAAAAAAACTAGTTATATATTATGAAATAATTATATTGTGAAAAAATCTCTTTTTGTCTGTAACTTTATTTTTAATTAAACTGAGAACATAGAGAAAGAGTCTCTCCTTCTCTGCGAATAAGAATAAACTTAACAATAAATGAATTTGAAATCTCTTGTAAAAATACAAACTACACCAAACGATTTTTAAAAATCACAGTTAGATAATTCTTTCTTTCTTATTCATTAATATTAAAAAAAGGATATAAAATTGAATTAGCATTACTAATTTAAAATTTGCAACTTGGAAACAAAGAAATAAAATAATTTAAAATATTTATATTTTCATTTATTTTGAGTGGTAATTCTTAAGATAATTTTTTTTCTTTATGGAAATTATTATTTATTAATAAAAATTAACATTTTATTAATTGTCATGAACATTCCCTAAAATCTTTTTTCTAAATTGAAATCAAAATTTAAACTATTGAGTTGTTTAATTTTCTATAGAGGATAATTTATGAATCTTTTATTAATTTAGAATTTATGCAGATGGTTTTGTATCATGCAAATATGTTAATTTATTTTTTCTTATTTGATATCAATAAAAGAAACGCAGGTAAATTATCACAGTTTTCAGTTTTTGGCGAGAAATATTTTTATGATAAAAAAAAAGACTGTTTATTATGCAGTCTAACATAATTAGTTTTTACATTAGGCCCTAATTTTTACTTTAATTAAATTACCTTATATTGTTTTTTTTTATTTATAATACAGTCATTTGTGTTTGCTATCATTGTTATAGTGAAAATCTTTAAAACTGGTTGGACATTTTTCAAATATATTTAGTTAATTTTACGCATTTAATTAATTTTATATATGAAATGCATTATTATTTTTTTATTTTTTATAAATCAGAGAATAAGTACGAAAAACATTTTATTATAAAAAATTTTATATTTGGGTATAAAATGTTTCATATAGGCTTAAAAGTTTTCTTCCTGAATTTTTTTCCATGCATTTTTTTAATAAATTTCATAATTCATTCATTATAATTAAAGCGGGACCATGTGTTTAATGTATTCATTTTCAGTACTAAATAGTGATTTTGAGATGGAAATAAAGCAAGTTAAATTAGGTTGTAAGTGATAATTAAATTATGAAAATATTAGAATATTGCATCGTCAACGGAAACCGGAAATTTTAGAATCTTAACATTTTTGCAATATAATATTACATAACAGAAACCCAACTGAATATAAGTAATACCAATTAAATTGATTGTATGACGAAAGGTATGGAATGCATCTTTCCTCTCATTTAAATAATCATAAATATAATTCTTTTGCAATTAATTCTTGTGACAAAAATTAAATTTAAGCAACTGCAATCAATAAATACCCTGAATAATGAGACTATCAATATATATATATATTAGCTTTTTGAGGCATAGACAACTTGTGAGATTTTGAGGATATACTTGTGACATCATTCAAGCGTAATTCGGTTTCTCAGAGCCTTTTATCTAATATGAACTTGAATTGTGACTCATTAAATATATAATACTTTTCTCTCTTTACGACCTTGTGAATGGTGGCCTCAGAGGTTAAAAGGGGTCAACCAGTAAGGCATTAAGAAACAAAAGGAATGGAGCCATTGTTGACCGTTACGAGAAAGTAACCTTGACAACAAAAGATGTTGTATTACAATCGGTTGCGTACATTTTACTATTTTCGTATCTAGATACGTTTTGTTTTTCTAATCAGAATCACGACAGTTACCTTGAACAAAATGGAAGAGAATTCGTGAACTGCATTTTGATGAAGTTCCTTGTCCAATAGTTAAAATGCGTTGTTGAAACAAATTTGAGATAACTTTCGGAAGCTTTTATCAAATTTTTTGATGCAGTAGCTGGAACTTCGTAGATAAAATTGTCATTGTTCATATTCGCATTATTGATTACATAATTACAGAAAAATAGAAAAATTCTATGAAGTTTACTGATAAGAAAAAGATCCTGTGGTGGTTTAGTTTAACTAATTCATTTTGAGGCTACAAGAGGAATATTTTGGTGCCCTCAGATGGAAGAGGAAATGGCTATTGTAGCATGAAACATCATCCAAATCTCCTCGTTTTTATACCACACTTGCACTAAGACCATTGACTGGCGACGGTAGATTTAACGCTCTCCTAACCAACATATAAGATAACTCCAACTTTTTCTGACCTTCCTATTCTGAAATTGAAACTATAAACAGGCAATTGCAACTTCTCATTTATAAATGGATAGTACATAGTTCAGTGATTAAATAATGGCTAAGTTGATTCCGAATGCGGGAATGATTACATGCGGGATTGATTCCGAATCAACTCAACAGCACAAAAGCTATTTAGTTGATTCGGCGTGGAAATGAGAAGACCAAGAATATGTTATATAAAGAATCATTCTTTACATCGCTCCATAATGCAAATTAATAATATGAATTGGCAGCAATCTACAATATACGCATTTTAAACAAAATGTTTTTATAATTTACAATGGTTAAGAAGCTTCCAAAGTGATTTTTTTACAATTTTAAATAGATATTCTTTCGTTGAAGGAGAATTGTGATAAGAATTTTACTTCCCTTTCGGCGATCATCATTGAGAAATAAAATTAACCTGTTAATGATTTCATGCCTCTGTTGCTTTATATTGTCACATTTGTAATAAATAGGTCGAACTAATGTTGAAATATAAAGAAAATTATTCCACCCGTATCTCATTGAATGATTTCATAACAATTTGTGTTTCAGAATCCCCGTTTTAAAAAGACTTCTTCTTCTATATTTTTTTTCTAAAATTTTCTCTTTTTATTATTTTAATATTTTCTTCTATCCGTAATTTAAAGGTTAAAAGAAGAAATTAACAAATATTTTCCTTTCATAAGCCTGTTTATGAGTTCAGTTTTATCACATAGTGGAGAAAATGTGATATGCTTCTTGAATCTCTTTCATTTGATTAATTGGATGTGGAAAATGATACAGATCCACAGTCTTTTATATCAAAAGCATTCATCGATTTCTCTCTTCAATTTGTTGCTTTCTTTACAAATGCACAAATAGACAAGTTCGCAAACAATCAACTAGAATTTTGCGTCAAAATTGTTGTAGATTAGAATTTTAGAAATAGCATAATACGTAACAATATATTTACCTAGATTTTGTATGATTGTGTTAATGCATTTTGATATATGCGAGCGAAAGGGTAGAAAGAAAGATCTTTCCTTATAACAGCTTTCTAAAATTTGATAAAATCCATATAACTTAGTCCTACTTTGTGTTATCGATTCAGAGACACATATGCAGATGTAATTCCTATGATTAAATAATAAACAATTTTATGATTATAAAATTATTATGATCAATAAATTACATTTTTTAACAAATTTATAATGTTGCTTCCCAGCGCAGTTAGTTCCAAGTTAAAAAAGATAATTTTGCAAATAGTTCTGATAGATTCTCAATGAATACCAGAACAATACCCCCCCCCAGCGTTGATGCCAAGACGACCACTTGACTACGAATTTGACGGCTTTGGCGACGTAATCGCAGATTCCAAATACAAGAATCTTGGAGATAGCTTCATTAGGACGCGAATCATGGTGATCTTTCTAGAACTTTCTTTGGCCTGTCATTGAAATTACAAAGAGCCAAGAGACAGTCGAGTAGCTAATCGGTACTGAATCGAGTATTCATTTGAGTTTTATTGAGTATTCATTTGAGTTTCATTGTGTATTCAGTAGAGTAATGAATCGGCAACTGAGTTAAACTTAAGCAAATATTCATTTGAAAGTAACAGACAGTGTTACTACAGCAATTTGTCATAACAATGTATTCGGAGATATTTCAATCTTTTTTCTTATTAGAGGTCTTTTAACGAATGCCTAAAAAATGAAAGGTGAATGAAATTTCGAGGTCAAATAATACTCTCTTTTTGTATGCTTAAAAAGTGAGGAAGTGTATAATATATTTTTATAGAAATAAATAAATAATATTCTCTCAATAATTCGATACTGCACCAATTTGGTTCCTCTTACAGTCTGACATTTTCATCATGACTGATTGGGTTGGGGTTGGGGAGGATAAAAGTTGAAATAAGTCAATACAAACCGATGATAGTGAATTTGCGGTTACGGAAAAGCAATAGCCTACAACTATGCTTTTGAATTCTATTTTTGATACATATTATTAACTAGACAGCGTTGGCGATCAGTTGGTTCGCCGGTATTAATGGTTTTTAAATACTTTCAACTAAATATTTAGTGTGAATAAATTTTAATGGCTTGCTCAGACAAATATTCTAGAACTTCAAAGATATAACTCATGATATTTCAGAAGCCTTAAACCGTTCTGTCCATTTTGCTATTTTTTCTTTGTCTATATCATTATACATTCAAATACATCACTGGAAAGTGAAGCAGCGTTTTAAAATGGAAATACTCCAAATCATTTTCACCTTTGCTTGTTTTTGAAACTAAATTTTCCCTCGAAAATCTTATAAAAAGCCTGTCTTATACTGAAATCTACTCAACATAAGCCGAATATTCTTATTTTGATCCTCAATAATGGAAAAATGCGAGGATTAAATTTTAGAAGAAAAAATCAAAACTATAGTTGTTTGGAAAATGTGAAACATACGTAGCCACAGCGATTTTTATTTATATTAATATTGACGGCTTTATAAATACTATACAAAATGTGTGAAATAATAATAAGGAAATATGAAAACATCCAAATACGAAAAATCAACATTTTCTTTCAATCTTCAGACCTTGACCTTTATGCGGAAGAGATTACTGCAATTAAACAGAAAAAAAATCACGGTCCCATCCTTTCGTCGTCCATTACTTTCTCATTAACAGAAATTTCCAATAAATAAATGTAGGTTAGTAAAGTAGTTCAAACATTCGGAAGTTCGCTTCCTGAAGAATTGATAGCAAAATCGCAAAGCTTCAGTATTATTTTCTAGGGTTCTACTGAAAAAATAATGTTCCGATATTTGTTTGAATGACTGCAAAACAATAAATTCAATAATGATTCTGCATAGAAGCTTCAAAATCCAAATCTCTATATTTTGCATATTTTGTGTAGCAACGTAAGAAAATTAAAATGTAATTAAGACTAATATAACAAGTGTAATTATAAAAATCGCAATTGTGGATTTTTAAGAATTGCAATCATTAATTTAAAATTTGAGCCAGTGATGCATAAATGCTGAAGTGATTGCAAAAAAAATATTCGGTTAATTGAGAACAAGTTGAGTGAAAAAGGAGATATTTATTTCATAATTTAGCTTTCTGCTTTATAAATGTCACTAAATGTATTATATATTTTAATATCTCTTGATTGTTATATAAAGCAAATTTTTAGAATGGATTTGTGCAAGTGTGAGGATTAGCGTAATACAGTTTTTGCCCAGTCTTGAAAAAATATGAAACAAATGCTCTTCAAAGAAAGGGAAAGATCACTGCCCTCATTTAAAACTCCAAAAATTAGTTATTTTAACCAAGGCAAGATACTAGCGTGGTCCATCGAGGTTTTTCGAAAGCATTTTCAGACAAAAAGTATTTTAGTACCATTATAAAGTTCCAAATATTAACTTTTCTTCAGCATTAATAATTTCTCTGACTTTACTCAATTATTATTCTATTCTATTTTATAAACTTTGTTCATTTTTATTACATTGTGTAATATTTCTTCGATAAAGTTCAAATTCATACTTTTTAAAACAGAGATCTGCACTTTTACAGAATTTGAACCTCTCTTTAAATTCAAACATTTTTCCTATTCACAATTACAAAAGGTGAAATTTTAAATGAATGCATTTCATATTAATGGTTTAACAGTCAAAAAAATTTCTTTCGTGATATCCCAGATGGCGAAATATTCCGTCAAAATGTAGAAATTATCTTTCAATTGATTGATTGTTTATCTGATCTATATGAGATAGAATTTCGGTATTAATCTTGATTTCATACCTAACTGATGTCCAAAATTGTTCCGAATTAAAATAATTTCATGCTTAATATTATTCGTGTAATTACGACTTTTGTATAAAATGATAAAAAAGCATAAAAATCTCTTTGTAGTATGAAAGACTTTTTAATAAAATTGAGAATAAATATTAACCAAAGCAGACGATTTTTATAAATATTTCAAATTTTGTTCATTAATAAAAAAAACAGCTGTTCTTTATGCAAATTGTAAATTGTCTGGTTTTAAACTTGTATTTTAGTATTCGTCCAGAATTCTGCTAAAGAATCCTGGCAAAACTTCATGTCCTCTTATTTCCCCAAAGTTAAAAATATTGTTATAAACAGTGTATAAAATAATTTTGGAAAACACTTATTGAAATGCGAGAAACACATTTTACGGAAAGTAGAAAAAAAAAAGGTTTCAAAAAAATTTTAAAAATAAAATAGAAATATCAAACATAAACGATGAATAGCTCAAAGTCTTCCCAGTGCCTGGCAACGAATTACCTAAAGAATTCTTATTTTAAAATCGTCTGTAGCTATTCATGTATTAAATTTTGAAAATAATTAATATAAATTGATTAAATGCACGGGGATAAAACTTGTATCATCGAAAAGGTACAATTTCCAATTTAGGTAGGATAAATATACATCCAAGGTAGGATAAATATACATCTTGTGAAATAATTTACTCAGAAGTTACACAGGAAACTACATAGTCATGATGGCGTTTTATATTTATTATATTAAGCGAATTGTATTAAGAAATTGAATGAGATGGAATTAAAATCGTTTTGCAACATAATGAGAATAGAAGTTATATGATTATTTTAAGGAAACCTTTTAAGTAATTTTAGTCGATAAAAATTTTAATACGGATTAAAAGAATTATACACGCTATAAGCATTCGACAACTAGTTTTGTATGGGCCTTTTAACCGTTTAACTGTTTTTGACGAGTATATTCGTCACGAAAAAAGTATACTTGTCACGAAACAGTTTGCGTTATGACGAGTTAATTCAATAACATTTATTATATTTATATAGCAATTGTTTCATTATTATATTTATAATTAATTATTTATAATTTTTATATAATATATTTTTAGAAACGCATTTTCAAGAAGAGGTCTAAACAGTTAATTGTTTAAATTTGATGCAGGGTAAGACATGAGAGCGACACCTGGAAATATACCACATTCTTCAAACGTATATCCACTAATATAACGCCGTTTAATACAAGATGGCTGATTTAATAATTAGTAAACCCACAAATCGAAAAATGTCGGTTGAACCAAGTCTCGGGTCGGTATTTCTTCGACATTGGAACCCAAATTCTCCCATCAGAAAGATGAGATATTACAATTTGTGCGCAAAGAGGTAAAATGAAAGCTCATATTCTGCTCAAAGTTTATTGAAATAATGAAAGGAATGTGGAAGCAGATTTAAATTCAAAATCTACGTCGTGAAATTTAAATATACCAAAGAGTTTATAGTAAACAAAATGAGTAAACATTATTCCCCAAAAAATATTATTTTTCTTCTTTTTATTCGTATAACTGTTTTACAAACAAGAATGGAAAAAGAAACACTGTAGTGACAAACTTCGATTGGTCCAAATTCCAGTTCTTGGGATAATGCCAATTATTCAGAATAAATTGAGACGAATTTCAGCTCGATTTATTCCAAATGAGGTATATTTGGAATAAACCCCAAATGAGATAGATTTTTATTATGTCTATTAATGACAGTTATGTCTTTCTTTTATTTTGAAACCTGTTTGATTTTCACGTTCTTAAAAAAACATGAGGAAAAAAAAGTATATTTAGACGAAAATCATTTATGCAGAATAATTCAGCAATTTAAAATCTGAAAATGATGGAAGTAGTTAAGAAGTCTACTTATGCTAGTACACATGCTTAGTTCAAATGGCCAGAGTCTCTCAAACTATGATAATTTGCACCATTTATGGTACATTATATTATTAGTGGAGATACAACCTTTGCACAAAATATTTAAATGGCTATCGAAATGAATGCAAAATGATGGCTTCTATTTTTTTTTTTTTTTTGTTTATTGTTATACATACAGATTTTCTCTCCCTCTTTTTTTTACATCCAAAGAGCCATATATCAGTCACTAATCAAGGATTAGCATTTAAAAGAAAAAAAATATATATTTTTCCCGAGAATTTAGATTGGGTTTAATTTAGGAGCTATGATTTTCTAAATATGCTTCAACTATCTGAAAATAAAGCCAGATGTAAAGAAAATGGTCACAAAGATACAGACTCATACATCGTATTACTTGCCATCAATAAAATATTCTAACATTTGTTCTGTATAGTTAAAAAAACTGTCAAATTTAAAGAACTATTTCCCAAAACATAAACACTGGTCCGATTTCGACAATTTTTATTTTATATGAAAGTTTACGGCCTTTTTATGTACCATTAATAACCGCCTTCTTATTATTATTATCTTATGTACCATTCTGACCCTCTATCCACTTTAAGGAGAAATTCCATTCTCTTTTTACATTCTCTATCGAGACAGAACGTTTAGTTAGAAATTTCATAAATTGAAATTTGTAAACTATGTGTTTTGTCCTTCACATACCCAGTTTATATACATAAGAATGTCGGATGGTCATCCGATTGATGGAATTGATTCAAACTTTTCTATAAATTTTCCTTATTAATTAAAAGTTAAGAACTGTTATTACCGCCATCTGACCATCTCAGTTTACCATAAGTTTGAATAACTGTTTTCAAGCGTCCATGGACAGTATATACCTTTATCTTATACATCTTTCATTCAAAATTTGATACAAATCTAAAATTTTGTTTTTAAGATTGCTTACTAAGATTAATCTGTTTATCTTCATAGAAAAAAATTTACTTAGGGAGATCTTGTTCACATGTCGATTTCATGGAAATTTCGCTGAAATCTATAATATTGGTGTAAATGTCACATATCAAATATTAACCAATTAGCTGTTAAAATTTTTAAAAACATTTGTCAGACACATATTTCAAAGCAGACAACATACTGTCTATAAATTACATTTAGTAATATGCATGAAGGAATAAAATCGCTCAGAAAACACTATTGGGCAATTTATTGGACCTAAACTATACAATGTGATCTGTAATTATTTCTAGGGTAAACAATGCCTTCCAAAAAAGGATTTTTCAAAAGTTTTCAATAAAAATATAATTATCATTGTGTAGTTTTTTTTCTTCTCAAACCATATCACTGCACAAACATTATTTTTATATCACTTAAAAATTCAAAATATTACTTTCAGCAACAACCATAAAATGTTTTTTTTTTCAATTTTAATAAATATTTTCACCTTTGTTTCATAACAATATTTATCAATGTTTTAGATACATGATTTATACTCACATGATTTGCAATGTTAAAAAAAACATTTTTTTGTGAATGCACGTTATTTCTGCTATGAAATTAAAAATAAATTTTAACACAGAATTTTCTTTAAATTAATAATTTTTTTTCCAGATTTATTAAGACATATAGGATGTAAGAATTAATCGAAACCGAAATTTCAAAAATTACAGAACTTTTTCTTAGTATAACAAATAATCAGAATCAGACCTAAGATGCGGAACTCTCATTTTTGTTACTGTTTTGCACTTCTATATTATCTCAGACACAAATATATACGTTGTCAACCGTAACCTGATGTCGACTGAAAATATTTAATCAATATGTCGACCGCGGTACACAATCCATCATCAATTTCTTTCAAGAAACACTCAAGTCAAATGAATATTGAGTGACAGCTGTTACAACAATCCTGACGATTATGAGCAGTTTGAGAAGATATCAAAACAAAAGCGTTCTACTTCTAACACATTCTGCACCAAAAACAGCTGCGAGATTTTAAAATGCATGTATTTAAAAAATGATCATAAATGTAAATAAACATGCCAATACGATTTTTTTTTACTTTTTCATATTTGAGATATGAAGAATTTATTTGCTCACAGAAGGACTATAATCACCAAAACAATAGACATAGAAATATTGATATATTGATGGATGCCGACATCGCAGACTTACCATAATTTAGAAAATACATTTTTGGAATTTTATTCGTCTTTCTGTAAATTTTATAGCACAAAAATGAAATGAATTAAAATAAAGAAGTATGGTATCTTAATACCAGAATTCAGTGACATGGCTATCTATCCATAATCAAATTAACATAATTTAAACATGTAGTAAACTTGATGGATGAAATTATGCATATGGTTTTCGTGATCAAAATAATTGTAAATTGACGACCATTTATCAATCGAATACGTCTATGAATCGATTGTCATTCGATTCGTCTTTTTATTAATATGCGAAAGGAATAACTCAATTAAATAACAAGTTCGATACATTTAATCATTCATGTTGTTGTTTGTCTTTACACCAAACTCAGGGTCAATTTTGGACCTAATGGTGGGAAATCAAAATTACTTAATTTTTTTTCATTCATTCCTGGAAGTATGCCAGTCCATGTTCAGTTATATTAACGTTCCGTTTCTAAAAAAAACACTAGGGCTATTTAGGAACGAACCTCGTAATTTTGAATAGCGGTCAGATGACGAAGGCGACACCTGAGTCGGCACCCTCTCTTCAAACTTTCGCATCACACCAGCGGGAGGACTTTTGACCTCGATGGATTTACATCAGACTAGCTTGCATGAAGGCTCTTCGGGGGATTCGGGTCTCAAACCTGAAACCCTCCCCCCACCGGTCTCGAAGCCAAGACCTTACCACCAGGCTACCGCGGCATCGTGGAATCATCCAATGGTGAATTTGTTTGTCATCTTCTTGAAGAATTTCTATTACTTCCCAGCGACATATCACAATTTCTACAGCAATATTAGTTTAATATAACTTGTTTAAGAAATTAATACTATAATACGGAATAGGCAATTTGATTTATTCAATATTTTTATAATTATAAAAGGACAAAAAATTGTATAAATATTGAAAAATTATAAATTAATATTAAAACATATGTTGAATTTTTAATTACATAATAAAATACATACAAATATAAATTAACTCCTTTTTAATTTTTACTTTCCTTAAGCACTATATCTATTTATATTGTTATGGGTCAAGTTTTGCCACTCTATTCTTTTATAGTTAGTTGTTTACTCATATGACATTTGTGTCTTGGATAAAGAAATTTCTTATAAAAACCTTAAAAACAAATGATGAAACTAAAATGATCTCATCTTCATTCTTAACTATTTACACCTTTTAGATTTAACAAAATGCAATATTCGAAAGAACTGCAAATTCAAGCAATAGAAGTAGATGCAAAAGTATTTGTACCAAAAAAATAACAGTGACTAGGTAAAACGTATTTCGAAAACAAAGTTATATATATATATAAAGAATGTTTTCAATTAAACTTTTTTTAATGTAACATATATTTAGATTAAATTAAAAAGGTTCCCCCCCCCCCTCAGGAATCATATTTTTATATGCTAGTCAAACTGTGTAATTTCTGCATAAATTGTTGATTGGTTAACAGCCATAAATCTAGTCTTTAAATATACAAAGAATGTCAAAGCATGGCCACGCTAATTATAATGTTTAAAATTTATGTTCTCTAATTACAACTTTCAGTATGAAAACTTTCATAACTAGAAGTTAGAATTAGTTGCATCAAAAAATTGAAAAATAAAAAATATTATTTATTGAAGAATGTTACAGATGCATGCTTCCCAAGGTTTTTGTATGCAAAATTTAAGTGTTTCCTGTTTGATATCCAAATATAAAGATGTCTTGATTTAATCGCAGTGTCAATAATTCGTTTGCACCCGAAAGTGAAATAACCCACACCAGACGAATGTGAATTAATGCATTTTGCGAAATAAGACGTTTTTGACAATCATCACTTGTAATTAGATGCATTATTCCGCGGTTGAAGAAAAGTGGCAAATCCGAGTGTGCGAATTATTCCGCGTGGGGCTACAAGCACAGGCGTCTAGAAATACATATCAACTGATTGACACTCTAGACCTTGTGTTCATGAGAAAAAAAATAATGTTAACATTAAAAATAATTTAGGAATGTTGCCTGTAGTAAAATCAATAAGAAAATCTAATTTATTTTTTTTACTTATGTTTTATTTAAGGAATAGAGAATGAGATCAAATGAGAGGGATAAAGTTTGCATGGATGTTATTATCTTATGATTTTAAATTGTATAATTTGTTTTGTTAAGCATCTTAGGGGGGCGGGGGTAATGTAAGCAAACACTTCTGTTGTTTTTCTTCAAGATCTTGATCTTTCATTTGATTTTGACTCTTAATCACCAATAGTTTAGATATGATTATCATATTTGTGAATATTCTCTCAGAAAAAATACACTTGAAATCAAATAAAACTTTAATAATAAAATATAACAAATATTTATAATAATTTTTAGTTATCAAATTAAGTAACTGATAAGAAAAAAATATGTTACCTTCTCAAGAAAACTTGCAAAATTACTTAAATGCATTGAAAGATTTTCAATTTATATTCTAAAGAAATACTTTTATCATAAATTTTTAATTTAAAAAATTAAAAATACTCCCTTTTCCTTAAACAATCGGAATATTAAAGACAGATAGTAAAAAAACGCCCATGCTTGGTAAAGTTCAATGTAAATCTGTATTTCTATTTAGTTAGCATTTTGAATATCAACGAAAAGAGAATGTTATGATTTTAGTATATCTTCTTTGAACTTAAAATGAAATTCTCAGCAATTTTTTAAAATAAAAGGAAATGAATCCCTATCTAAAGTGGAGACAAAGCAATTTATGCAAGAGTTCGCCATTCCCGAATCTGTAGAGACTCGCTCTACTGATGATAACGTCACGGAACATCAGTGAGACCTTATCTCTCGACGGCCATGCTACAAGCATAATGCAGCGAAAAATGCAATAATAAAATTAAAATTTATATATTGGGTAAGTTATAGATTCGGGTAAGTTATAGATTGTTCAGAAACGATGTTCGTAATTTCGAATTGTTCATTAAGTAGTCGCCAATTTACTATAGGTTTTTGTAAGAATTAGTTGTATAAATTCGTTCGACAGACAAAAAAAAAAAAATTATGTGTACAACTTTTTTAACATGCTTATTTATACGCAATAACAATTTTATTCATTGATTGACTAGTTTCTACGGCGTAGTCAATAGTTGATATGCCACTATTTTTATATTCGTAATATTATTAGTTTTATTTCGATAAAAAAAATTGATAAAGCAATTATACAAATTTCTCGAATAACAGTTAACTATTTTGTGCATGAACAAATTATACATGCTGAATATCTGAATCTTTTATCATGTATCATTTACAGGTCCAAGAAAATAATCTGTTTTGATTTCTGGTTTACTGTAATTGCTAGGTGGTTCGATTGTTGCAATACTACAGGTTAGCTGATAGAACTTACTTCCATCAATATTTATATGGTTGTGAGTTTATTAAATAAGGATTAAAGTGAAGTATTGTAAAATTTGAAGAATGACCAAATATATAATTTTTAATTTTGAGTTAATATTTTAATTTTAAGATCATAGGAAATTAAGATTTCATGTTCTTAAGACCATCGGGTTTCAGTCATAACAGTATTTTCTATCCAGGATTCTTTCTGTTAACTGCGTTATGAAAACACACAGTACAACAATTTTCAGGCAAACCGCTGGACACGGGGCTCCCAAATGTGGAATTAGTTTATTCTTGTTTAATAAATAAATGCCCTCTAAGGAAAATATGTTATTTTTTTTTTTCAAAATTTTAACTAAAATGCAATAAAAAATTAGACGGAATTGTAATTTTCTCCCTCAATAACTTCAGAGTAAACTACTGCAGAACCATAAAACTGTAATCTTCTCTCCATTTGATCACATATTATGTATGTACATCCCATATATGGATTTTTGTTTAAATGAGAATTAAGCATAAGCCAATTTCCTCTAACATTTATGTTATCGTAATTACGCTGAATGAACAAAATAAACATCTCATCCCAATGTTTAGTTGCAAGAACAATTCAGAGTGGAATATTATTTCACAAAAATCAGATTCAAGGATCAAGCGACAGCAAAGAAATATTGGACGATTGGACACATGAAGCACATCCACTCTGACCACAGATAAGGATAAAAGGATCAAGATTAGACATTTCGGGAAAAAAAGGAGAGATCCACTTGATAACTTCGGGATTAGCTTTGCTCTTTGAGATGAAAACATTTCATTTGAAGAGACCTATCTCAGTCGCTAATATCATTAGTCTTATCGCGAGATAATAAACATTCGACATGGAAATGAATGGATCATGTAAGTCATATTTCACATCTCATGAGAGTATAATTAATTCATCTCAATATTAAAGATTTATCAATAAAACTCTTTCGGTATCATACAATATTCAATAAATATTCGATTATTTCATAATTGATTATATATAAAGAACAAACCAAGGGGAGTATTTTTCCTCTTATATTCTAATATAATAAGTCAAGTTTTGATTTTATCTTCTTAGTACAGAGAGTTCAGTTCAGTTGTATTAACATCCCGTTTTAAAGCAACACTAGGGTTATTTTGGTATGGACCTCATAATTTTGAACTGCGATCAGATGATGAGGACGACACCTGTACTAACACGATGGCTCTTCGATGGAATCGGGTCTTCAATCTGCAATCCTCCGGTTCCGGAGCCAAGACCTTATCACCAGGTCACTGCGACCCTTCTCAGTATAAGGAAGAGAAATTAGTAAATGTTTCGGACCACTTTTCGTTGTTTCTAAATGTTAATGTGCGATTTTGATTAAATTCACTTACTAAATTTCTAATTTCATTTTTATTCTTTTTTAATTATCGTTTTCACATACAAAAGGGCAAACAAATGGAAAGTATATTTAAAAAGAAATATTATGTATTGTAGATAGTATATTTTAGAGGAATTTAGAGGGGAAAAAACGTAAAATATATTTCATTCATCTAACTCAATGCACTTTTCAGTTATTGCATGTTCCTTGCACTTGGATTCACATTTAGATTTCTCTTAGCAGGAGTTCAACATAAACGTGACAGAAATTTATAATTTTGTTATGAATAAAATACACCAAATTTCATTCATTTTCTAATTTCATTTGGGATTATTGCGCTCACATACAGAGAGGTAGAATTTCAGTCAATTTTTTTGAATTCAAAAAGGTCTATAAAATAAGAAAATTTATCAAACACAAGTCGATTTTTTTTTATTTATTTTTTTACAATTCAAATTTTTTTCCCCAAATTCTTAAAAGAAACCAGAAAGGTTTCATAGGTAAAAATGTTTACCTTTAGACACATTGTGTATCCTGAAATATCATTTTATGGAATTCAGAGTCGCTATTGAAAATTGTTTCCAAGAGTTTGCGAAGCAAAAAAATTGAATGTGTTCCAATTCGTTTTACAACAGATTATTTATACATGAAAAAAAAAAGTGAGAATGTATTTAAATTTTTGAGGTGCTTTGTAAAAACAACTACACTATACAATGTACATTTTAAAATGAACCTCTCCTTTTAACAAATATTCGGTCATTACGTAAATCATGTCTGAAATGAAAAAACATGATTCATGATTGTTACTGCATAGAATTAAATGAAAAAATATGAAAATTAATGGTTGTTAATGAAAGTCCACGTATATCTAATCCTCTTTCATTAATATTAATATTCTTTCAAGGTGAATATAAAAGATTGTTTTAAAACTTTTTTCATAGAAAAATAATGTGAAATTTTATCTTTGAAAGACTCATTAATCTTCAATAAATAATTAAATGGAATATTCTATGTTAGAATAGACAATAAACGAATTTTATTTCTTGTAAAAAATATACCAGAATTAACAATGAAAAGGTATGAAATCAAAGAATGAATTACTTTGAAAATAGATCAACAAAAAAGAGCTTATCTTAAATCTAATCGCATTTTTTAATTTGTAAATTATCATCAAGTGACAAATATATATTCTTTGATAATGAGATTTGAAAATATTTCGAAGATAAAGAGTTCATTTTAAAAGATTCGACATTTTATTGCGGAAAATTATTAACACACATGATCCTATTTTTCCTTTTGTCTTTCATATTGTTCAAATCTTCACATAAATAAATGTCATTGTGGTTATTTTTTTTATTTATATTTCATATCTCTTCTTAAACAAATGGGTCAGCTTCATCACAACTTTGTATATTCATCTTTTAGGAAAAGAAGAAAAATACCTTTAATTTTTCAACAAGCAAAAGTTGATCAAATTGCTCAATGAATTAGAAAATAGTAGACACTTCCCCATTTTCTGGATTAATTGAAGAAAACTATTTTCTACTACTTAAATGTCAGCTTAATATTCAAAATTTTACTTTTTTAGTGATACCAAATTTATTTCCATGCAATTTTTTCAGGTTCAATTGCTATTATTTTTTTTAATTTAACGCAGACGATTTTGAAATATGGTAACAGCAATAATAGTCTGCTTTAATCTAACGCGATTTGTAAAATTTCAATTCCATATCTTTTGGAATTTTTATTGGTTTAAAGCAACTATTTAATAGTAAATTAAAAGATATGATATATGTATATCCTTCAGCTTCAAACGGTTATAAGTGACAAAGGTCCAAGGACAGTCAATTAAGTGGTGTAACATAATAAAAGGATTATGTGTATAATAATGATGCATACAAAATTAATTTTTACATTAAATACGTTTTATATAAATATTTTTTCATTCTAAGAAGGCCGGGTATATCTGTTAGTGTTTAGTAAATTTGACTATAGTACAGTAAATTTTCCTTTGTAATACTTATTTTTTTAAGTCCAAATCATTTTTATTAAAGTGCATATCATCCAAAATAAAGTACAAATAATTATCATCCATGGAAGTTATTTAAGAATAATATTATGGAACAGGTATTCAAGTGACAAAAATGGTGACGCGGATTTTTTTTTATATCCTTTATGTCACTGTCTTCCTTATACCTCTGTATAACAAAGATTAGTGGAAAAAGATTGTTTTATTGTTTTGGGCATTTTTAGTTCAATTATCTCGAAAATGTTGCCAGGTCAAAATTAAAGTAATGCAGTTGACAAATTGTTGCAGATTTCATTTTATTATTCCTTTTTCATAATTTTTTAACCCGTTTTAAAATACATATACAAAATCAATAAACATTAATAAAGTATACCTCAATAGATATTGAAGTAATTTTATATTCGCATAATACAAATAAAATTCAATGTACCAAGTAATTTTGGAAATCCATCGTACTTTTTTCAGAAATAGAATAAGCAAATAATCGTTATTGAAATGATGTTGAATCTGGCAATAACAAATGAAAAGTTAATTAAGTACATTTTTTGTATGCATTAATAAATGTTTTAAATTTCTGATATATTTTTATAGAACACGTACAAAAAAAAACACCTCTTCTCCCCATATATTTAATGTAAATAAGTTTCGTAAACTATTTAGTTCATCATGCTCAAGATATTACCACAAATCAATAATTAAAAAAAATATTCTGCAGTAGCATGAAAAATTTTCAATTATAGAAAGTGAGAGATTTCCGATTAGATAAAATAGACAGCGACTAGACAAAAAAAGTTGACCAATTTACTAAACGATGGGGCTCACAATATGCTCAACTTAGCACTGAAAAAAAAATATGTGAATAATTCTACAAACAGACGATAAAAAAATATTATTGTTAAAGTTAATAACGGTAAATAAATAAATCGTTTGCAAAAGAATTCCAAACATATATAAATCTAATACATATTGACGATGTTACTACGAATATAAAAAGAAAAATAAATAAAATAATTATTAAACTGTAAATTTTTTGAATGCTTTTATAATTATGACTTAAGTTCCAGATTTCTTATTATGAACTGTGTACGAAAAACTTCTCTTTAACCCTCGTTTCCCGTTCAAGAACCCATTATTATGGAAATATTTTAATATCGCTTATTGGCAACAATTTTCCAATATCCTTGTTGCTTGGATCTGATAAATAGGTTCTATTTTTTCTCAATCTTAGAAGAAATATCGATACTCGAGAATACAGCATTTATTGACTGTCTCTGAAAGAATTCCGAGACTGCTGTATCAGTGATTTTTATCGAAACTTGAGAGCGATAATTCTTTACAAGGAAACGAAAATTGGGTGCCACAAAATAAATCTCCCTTCAACGAATCGATTTAATATCGTAGAAACTATTATTCACATCTGCGTCAACTTCACTTGAATTCTTTTCTTCAACACTTCTCTTCTCTCAACAGTTGAAAGCAGGAATTACAAAATTGGATTTTCTTCTAAAATATCGTTTAGCAGATTTCTGCACATAATAAATAAAGGATTGGAATCGTACAAATGCAGAAAATTAGTTTTTGGTTCAAAGAGCTGGACCTACAGAATATAGAGTGATATTTTTGGTTAACTTTGTATTAAAACATTGTCTTTAAATATTGGATATTCTAAAAACATTAATCTGGGCTTGAACTATTTGAATATTGATGATACTTTTTTTCCCATAGACATATGAAAAATAAAGAAAGCACAAAATTATAGAAAATAATAATTAAAAATTACAGAAAATTAAGGTTTTATAGAACTGGGCACATATTATGTGATTGAAAAAAAATTTAAAAACTGAAGATTTTAACTAAGAAATCTAAAAGGATGGAAATGAGTTTATATAAAAATTTTTACTAACTTTGTATGGAAAGAAGCTTTCCGTTAGATCCTGGTGTTCGAAAGGTATTGGAATCCAGCTTTAACAATTAAATATTAGTCGTTGACATTTATGTGTAATTGAAGAGTTGTAAAAAAATTCTTTAGAATTTTATGAATCTTTTCTTTAGAATTCTTTAGAATTTTATGAAATTTATTAAAAATTAAATAGAATGAATATATTAAGAAAGTAAGATTTTTATCAAAAGCATTTGAGCCCACTGATGATGGATTCTATGTGTTACATTTTATATTTTCTATTTTAGCAAGCAATTTTCTAAACTGTATAAAAGTAACAGTACACAATAACATTTGTGAATCCTATATTTGGTCCAAAAAGATCATGAAAATCTTTTTTATGGAATGGATTAAAATGATAAAGAATTTGAACAGTTTTAACATCTGACTCATGAACTTCACCCTCAATTTGCGGTTTGCAGATAGAGAAAAAGCTGTTAAAACTCAAATCTTTAAAGAAAAATATAACATGAGTAATGTTTGTTTTTATCTTTTAACAAATAAAATTTATTTTTTTTGTTTATTTTATATGTTTCTAAATTACACAAAACATTCAAAATGGAGATTAAATATAGAACAGTGGTTCATGTTTTTATTAGAGGCTCATAGCATTGATGCTTGCATTCCAGAGTTTAAAATTTCTATAATTTAAAGAATAATATCTGGAAAACCAAATATCTCTCGGTCGGTTTTTTTTTTTTTTTTTTTTTGTAAAATTATGTTTTTGGGGGGGGGAAATATTTAGATACGAATGACTTACTGATTACATATAAATATTTTCCAGTCTAATTTACATATGAAATGGTCATGAACGCATTCAGTTTAACATGTTATTCGAAACAATCTGCTATATTGGAGTATTCATTTTACAGTTTATCTATCATTACATACATTTTTGAACTTACACTCAGTTTTACTATGGTGAAACCGCCATCGGGCCCGAGATGGCACTATATGACATTGTTCAGCTGAGAGCAGATAGAAAAAGGTTCTAATTGTTAGTTATAATTTTTTTATGTGTGTGTGTGTGTGTATAGAATCGCGTTTTTTTTTTCTCCCCCAAAAAAAGACACTTAGAAAAACTTAAAAAGCACAAATATTAAATATAAAAACATAGATAAAAAAATAAAAAAGTACGACTCAAACCGAGGACTCGCAACACACGTATAATTAATGTTGTTCTGTCCACTATACTGCACTGCCCACACTCCGAAGTGGAAGTTATACTTATATACTTATTCTAATAGATAGTTATATAAAAAAAATGTATGTAAAATCTCGTTTCTTTTCATGAAACGCACTTAATTCAGATAAAACTTAAAAACAAAACTTTATCTAAATATAAAATTTGATCCAAATCTTTAAAACCGTTTCCTAGATGCACGAAATAAATTTATATATTTATAAGAATTGCTCATTTATAGTTATAAGATTAGCCTAAAGCTTTAACATTATAAAGACCAGCGTCATAACAACCCAATTTACCAGAATATCTGCAGTTTACAGCATTTTCAAATGCATAAATATATCAGTGAGTTGATTTATTTCCACCTGCGAAGTATCCCCCCCCCTTCTGTTCGATATATAAATCAATTTACTTTCTTTTGAATTTGAATATTTTTTTGTTATTTTATCGTTTGTACCCAAATGACTTCGTAATATATCAATCACTTTTACGATGATGCCCTCTACTGTATGAATGAGTCTCTAATGTGCCATTTGCTAACGGATATTTAATGTTTTATTCTTAAAGAATCATTTGACAAAGTGAAATATGGTGATTTCGGTAGGAAATATATTATTTTTATCGATTTTAAATCGTAGATGGAGCGTTAAAAAGACCAGGTTTAATGTTTTATAAGTTTTGATATGATAAAATAATCTATAATTTTTTTGCAATGAAATATGTTTATTTTCTTTTTGCAATGGAATATTTGTATGGGTTTTTTTGTATTATCAATATAACCTTTATTTTACAGAAGTATTATATTTAATAACTATATATCTATATTTTTAATAACTATATTTTTGCATTTTCATATATTAAAGTAAAAAATGCTTTACTTCTAATTCATTTAAAAACACTGTATTCAATGGGCTTCATAATAACGGCTAGATCAATTTTGCTGCAATTCGTAATTTGTGCTTTTTTAATGAAACGCAGGATAAAAATTATCATTGTATAATTATGAATTACTTGCATAATTATGAATATTTTTTACCTATTTATTTTTTCATTCAGCAGAAATGAAAAATATGAATGTTGAACACATGAGAAAATAAATATAGTTTTCATTAAATATTTTTATGTAAATGCTAGTTGATAAGTATTCTATGCTTACTTTTAAAGTACCGAACTAGGTTTGGTGCTAAGTTTTCAAAAAAAAATATTTTAATGTTTATTTGACGTTTTTTTATTAATATAAGAAAAACGTGATGAAAAAAAGTGAAATTATTTACATATATATGTAGCTTTTCAAGAAAAAGAATATTTTGATGTAAATTTTTGCATTTATTTACAAAAACTAGGATTGTTTTAGAGAAAAAAAAATTATTAGAGTTTTTCATTTTTTTAAAAAAAACATTGCATGTGCAACATATTTTAGAGTATAACTAACTATTATCTAAGAATTATATTGAAAAATAAAATTTTTGTATGTAATATATGAAATTATTTATGAAATTTAGAATTTTTTTTCAAAAATATTTACACGAAACAATCGTAAGTCCACTTCTACAGCATTCAACATCAAATGCATAGTTCATTACATTTTGCTTAATATAACGAGCACTAATTTTAAATTTCAATATGATATCTTGATTATTTTTTGGAATATGATGATACTCGTACAATAGAATTATGAAAAACTCGTTCTTCAGAAAATGCATTCAGAGTTTTTAAATGATTTTAAATAAGCATCACTTACATTGGCAAACAGTTTGCTATAACTTGGTTTCTAATTGACATAGAGACAAAATAAAGATATCACCAAAAACAGAAAAAACGCACCAACTTCTTTAAATTGCATTAAAAATAAATAAATAAAAATGCGAATTTGCATCCAAATTCATATTGTTATCCTAGTTGGATACCTTAAATAAAATAGTATGATAAGTAAAATATTTTTGCCTTACACAAATCTTTTTATAATTAAAATCTGTAAAAAAACAAAAATAAAATAGGGAATTTTTTTTAATTCTGATTTTCTCTCAGTAACATTTTTCTCAAAATAAAAAAAGTACTAAAAATTTACCAATAAAATTAAAAATTAATCTATGCAATAAAAATCCAAATAACACTTATAATACGAAAATTAATTCAAGCAAACAATTAACTAAATACTTCATAATAAAATATTTAAAATTAACTCCAAGCGTAATTAATTGAACTAAATTCAGACTGAAAGCGGAAGATAAGTTCCTAGTTGAAATATATAAAAACTAACAAAAATTGAAACATGACAGATTTGTTACTTTGAAAATTAATATGAAATAAACTATTTGATTAGTTATCATGACGTAGTATTTAATATTTTCAATTCACATCACAACATTCAATAGTTCAGATTTATGTAAATCACTATATGGAAAATATTCTATTCAAAATGTTCGATTCTTGAATAAGAAAGTTATTATTGAATAGTCTAATCCAAAACCCTTACCTAGACATTGATACGTTACAAACAAAAATAGGTTTGTAATAGGTGAGAATTTCTATGTTTTTTTAACATTAAAGATGCATTCATCATTGGATTTGGATTTATAAATGAATTAATGGATGAATTTTCAATTTGTAAACGCATTTCTCTACTTGTGTGAAAAGCTATTTAGGAACAACCAATATCTAACCTACTAATTGTTGTTTAACGTCAACTTCACATTAATTTTCTGTTATATAGGAAGTTCAGAGTGTTTCAAAAGTTAAGAACAACTTCGAAAGTCAATAATTCGTAAACGAATGAAGATGTCGTTTCCATAGAGAGAATGGAATTGAAACTGGATTTTTGAAAACTAAACCAGAATTTATTGATCACAAATTTCACAGTTTTAATCATTAGAACAAATTGCAAATTTGGAGTAGCGTTGTATTCAATAGGATTATAAACTAGTCAGAGTTACAGATATTTAAAACATCGCCTTTTACACAATTCGCTTGTCAGCTAAAGAAACCCATTTTTTAGAAACCCAACCAGTTTTAAGTACCATTTCCTATGGTATAACAGAATATGATTTATTTCCGTATGCTTAACTGTAGCTTTTACTAAACGACAGATTGAACGATAAAAATTTCTGCAATTCGATACACGTTGCCCTCTAAAAGAGCTTATTTTCATTTTATTATATTTCAGAATAAAAAAGACCTTTCAGTCGGAAGAAATAAAACAAATAGTGTCACATCCGTTCGAAGATGAAATAAAATTAACTGAAAAGTCCGTTTTATTTGCTTTCAGTTTCTGGAGATGGAAGGTTTGGTGAAGAATGGTTAATCCTGACGACTTAATGGAACAGTGACACGACAAGTCTTCGACTTTTTCGTGCAGCGTGAGTTATGATTTATGACGTTTTATCACATGAATGGAAAGAGTCTACTTTCGTCCAATTGGCAAACACCCAATGATAAACTTCTCGGAAAAAGAACAACAAATAGGAATAAATGTATTATGTCACTCAGAAAATAAATCAGTGTGTCAAAGAAATGAAACGGTCAATAGAAAGTATTGTCAAACTAAATGTTTTACTTCTTTTTTGTACGGACAGAAAATATTTATATAGTTTTGTGAAGTATAATATGATTTGTGACAAAAAGCGACAAATTGTAATAAATGAAAGATACGTGATAGATAGCATTTTTCGAACTGTAACTTTTACAAATACTCTATAAACAGTATTCCACAACTCCATTTATAACAAACTTATTTCTAAAATAACTAATAATTTAAATGATGTATACGAATAAATAAATCGTTTGCAGCAATTTACACACTGAAAAAATATATATAAATGAAACGAAATAAAACAAACGAATAAATAAATGTGTAATCGGGTTATTTAATTTCATAATTCATAGTTAATTTATATTTTTATATTAAAACAATATTTTTTTTAGTTTCAGCAGTTAACTCGTGTCATCATTAGAAATAGTTGCAAAACATTTTAATTAATAAGTAAAAAACAGATAGTGTTACAGTTTTTAGTGTTAGTATTAAATTATACGATTCAATTTAATTTAAAGAATTTGATATCAATTTAACTTAACACCTATTTTAAACTCGAGGGCTACTTTAAAATGAATCTCATTTAATTACGACAGAAGTAAAAGAAAATATATAATTATAATGCAGTTGATCTTTATTTTATGGTGATTATTTTTTGGTTTTTATATAGGTATTTTTAAAACGTTTTTAAAAACATTCTATTATTGATGGTCTAAAATATAGAGAATAATATTTTTATCACATATCTGAACTGTCGAAACAAAATTCTACTAACAGTAGGAACTAAAAACAAATTTACCTACAAAATTTTCAATAACTTTTTTTTATTTAACTTGTTGACTTAATAGATTCTTATTTATCAACAAAATATTTGTAAACTTCAAGCTTTGATAGTCATATAACTCATACTATAATAGAAATCATTAAGTTTCGTTTAGTTAAAAGTCGTTCTGCTAATTATACTATGTATTTCTCCAATTTTTTCTCTCTCGTCTTTGAATTTTAAATTGAAACCGAGTTAAATAATTTTAACTAATACAAAAACTTTTTTGCTTAAATCAAGCATGTTTCTTTTTAAAAATATGAATACAAAAAACAGAATTGTTCAGCGTTGAAATCTTATTTATACTACAGGTTATGTGGTATAACATATGCAATATCTCAAACGATTATTAAATAAAAATGTCTTTGATTCATCATAAAATTCCGTTTATGCTTTTAATTTCAAAAGAATTTAAATCACAAAGAAGAATGTTTTATTTTGTTTCTGTCAATGAATGTACATCTAAAAAATATTAAATCAAGATTTTATACTGTTCTTCAATTTTTCGAAAATTTGATCAAAAAACATTTTTGATCTTAAAAAAAATTTCAACTTTTGGCGACCAAATCTTATTAAGCTATGAGTTTTAATATTATTTATTTTATACTAATCAACAATTTCAATATTTTTAGCTCACCAGCATTTCAGAATTCTGCGTGTTGATTGGCGTTTCATCTTCCAGGCGACGAAAAAGATGACTAAAAGCGAACATTTTCAAAAAATAGTCATATTCAAATTTTTAAAACATCAGTTTTAGTCAGAAAAGATTGGTGCTTTTTTATTTTAAAATGTTAATGTCTGAAGAATATTTTATTAAATATGAATTATAGAACAGATGGATCTAAAATGTAAAATTCATAATTCATCAGAATCTATATTGGCTCAGACTATATAAAATGCAATTCTTTACTTAATTTTGATAATTTTACTTATTAAATGTTTACTAAAAATTAGAATTATTACTAACGATTTAGAAATTATTTTTTGGTCCCCAATTTGAATATATATGCTATATATATAGAGAGAGAGAGAGAGAACACGTTTGACTTAAATAATACATAAAGTAATATACATCTATATAATTTGAATTAATGATAAATGTACTTTTAGAAGGTCATAGAAAACTTCTTATATTTATTTTTCTAGAAAATATTACAATTCATATTCATTTCATTTCATTTCAAACTGACATACCTTGGAAATTATAGTTAACGAGGTGTATTTTGAAATGAGAGAAAACTTAATTTTGCCAATTGAATTTTTGCCCTAATTGAATTTTTGCCAATGTGATGACAATATAATGAAAAAAGCTAATTTTCCTCTTACGAACGTAACGTGCTACAACAAGTTAATTTTTTATGAAATATATAAATGAATCAGTGGGAATTATCTCCCTAAAACTTTCTCGCATACTTCCTAATGAAGGAATCGGAGAGAACGCCTTGCATAATGTTGGCGTACAATAGTTAAGAAACATTAAACTTCGGTGTGAATTTAGCAATTTTACTGAAACATTCCAGTCATCGTTGGTGAGTTATTTGGCGATTAATCCCTGGAATGCATTTATAGTATTCAAAAATCGAATTTGCATTTTAGACACGTTTTTCTCCACCAATTGATATAAAAATTTGACACAAAAATTCACTTGTAGTCACCAAAATTCATACCAAATTTGATATATTTAAGTCAATGTGTTTTTTGGAATTATCGCGTTTATATGTTTCTGAAAGTATAGACTGGCAGACATTCAATCTTTGATTGGATTAGATTCAAAATTTGATAGATGTAAAATAGATGTTCTATATGTGTACTGAATTTTATTGAACTAGCTCTCTTCGTTTTGTAATTATTGTGTTAAATTATAATCGAACAGTTAGACAGACGGACTTCCACTGAACTAATTTTACTCGAAATTTAGTAGAATTCTGCTGATTCTGTGTAAAGATCATATACCAAATTTCAACCATCTAGCTCAAAGAGTTTTTGAGTTATCTTCGGCACAGATACACAGACGAACATTTTCTAAAAATTTATCTTTCGAAGTCAAAGAAGTCTTAAACGTGGAGATTCATCAAAACGTCGAGTTGGAATTTTTTGACGATTACTATATTTTCTTTTTATTAAGTATACGAGAAAATAAAAATATATTCAATATATTTTTTAATTGAAGAAATAAACTATGTATCAAAATTCTAAATGACAAATTAAAAATAGAAAATAGGATTTTTTTCCGCAAATCCAAAAATTTAATTTTTTACTAAATCTTGAAAGACTTAGAGTTTTAATATGAATTTTAACTAATATTCATGGTTGAAATGGGTTTCATCAGAAATTATATTATTATTTGACTATGCATATTTTCAATTGATTTTTCGTCTAACTTTAATCAATATTAAATCAATATTTGAATGCTATATTGCATGCCTATATTTTCGATAAACATCTATTTCATATATTTTTGTTCGGTCTAAATTTTGATGGAAATACACAATTTTGATGATATGTCCCAAATTTAATTTATTCAGTCTTTTCTGTTCATTAAATATCATAATCATACAATACACAGATATTTATAATTTTAATTTTTTTACTACATTTACAAATTCTCGAGTATATTGAATGACACAATATCAGATTAGGTTCAGAATTTGACACAGAATTTCATTTCGATTGATAAAATGATAAACGAGAGTTTATTCATATAATTTTAGTATTTTTTTAGAAATCGTGGTCATATATACAAATTGATATCTTATAAACGTATTTCGCTCAAAGTTTGATGAAAATTCGCATGTTTGATATAAATACAACAAAACAATTATAAACCTTTTAGATAGTTGTATTTTTGTATAATTGAGTTCGAAGACAGACATTATTTCATAAGATGAATTCTTTCTGATTTACGGATGCCTAAAACATGAAGGTTCAGCAATTTCCAACACCTGTACAAAAAAGTCTATGTACGAGAGAGTAAAATTTAAACAAAACAAATAGCATACAGCCGAAATTGTAGCACTTGCAAGAATATTACAGAAAAGATTTCGTGACATATTATGCATTTTTTCATGTCTTCATGTCCTTAATATTTAATGCACTGAATATTACAAAAGTCAATGTCTAGACAAAATATTGATGGGAAGAAAATAAATGCGAAATGCTTTAGCAATTCAGATAGAGTTTTTTTAGACAGAAAATAGATTCTCATAGAGAATAGAATTTATATGTATAAACTTGTTATAACTTGTTTCTCAGGGGGGGAGCAGAATTATGCTACTATGTTATAGTAAGTTTTGTTGCTACTTTAAATTTTTTTCTGGCTGTTACTATGTGTATAATTAGAGTATATTACTTTTTATGAAATTTTTAATAATATAAATATTCGCAATAAAAGGGAATTTTGCGTTTTTCTTTCACTTTATACATAATATATAAATTTTTACAAATATGTTAAACCTTCTCAAATATATTTGTTCATTTATATGAAAGTAATTCACTCTGTCATTATATTTTATGGATTACTACAGCGTTAAACAGTACTTTTAGTAATATATGGAGCCATAGAAATATGCATTCTAAAAATAAATGTTTGAATGTTTTTTTTTATATTCTAGAAAAGCAATTGATAAAAATTAACTTAAAAGTGGCTATAGTAATCTCGAATTTCATGCAATATGCATATCACTGATACTTTAAAATATACATTTCATATATACTGTGTTAAAAAAATGTTTTTCAGTAGAATATCTTTTAAGATAAATTTAAAAAAGGAATCTTATTAAAGCGATATAAAGAATTTTATATTGAAATTAAGCATTTATTAACTTGAGAATACAACCGAGTTCGGAATTTGTATTTTTAAAACTGTGACAAAATATTATCATGATATTTTTTTCCACTTTCAATTTATCGTTTGCATATTTAATCTTGTTTTAACTTTTTGGCATCATTTTAAATAATTATTAGTACTTATAAGTAAGCTATAAAATTTTACAGTAGCATTTAAATTAATATATGTAATTAATATACTTTAGAATATGCAAAAAATAAAATACATCTCATCCATCCTACTCGGAATCCTAAAATTAACCAAATATGCTAGAAAAAAGACAATTATATTATATATATTGTGAGAAATTAATTAACATTAAAATAATTATTATTTTGCAGTTTAATATATACACCGTGATGCTTTTGCAATTGTTTTTTTTATCTCTGAAAGCAAAACCGTGATCTTCTATTCATTATTTATTTATATATGCCATTTTTAAATAAAGGAAACTTCGCAATGTCAGGCGATTATTTTTACATAATCGTTATTTATTTATACATGTCATTTTTTGAATAAAAAAACTTTGTAATATCAGAGGATTATTTTTACATAATCGTTATTTATTTACACATGTCATTTTTTGAAATAAAGAAACTTTGTAATATCAGACGATTATTTTTACATGTCCCTTATCATTTATCATTTTTTAAGTAAAGGAAACTTTGTAATATCAGATGTTTATTTTTGTGTCTGGACAAATATTTATTGAGATGTGTGAACAATTTCAGTGCACGAAAAAGTCATTTAAAAAGTTGTAAATTACTGTTGTTATTTTACATTTTTTTAATGAAAATCTACAAAATATTTAAATTGAAAGTATCAGAATGAGTGGATCGTTATTGCGTCAGATTTAATTCCGTTTTCAATGCAAATCCTCATTTATCAGTTCTGAATGAAATACAAGAATATAATTTTATACAGAAAGGACCCATTCATTGTATTTTTTCAAAATATTTGTAACATATGGAAGTTTTATGACTTTTATAGTATAACTTTCCTATCGTTTACTTATATATATATGTTTTTATTCATTTCTTTATCCTTGGTTATTCTACAACGTATAAGGGGATTGATTCTATGGAGTTAAATGAACCCATAAATCTACATAAAACACAGCGCTTCCAGCGTCTGTATCTTCTTAGAAATATTTCATTTATTACAAGATGAAAAAACAAATTTCGATTGTCTTAAATCAGTATTTTATGAGCAGTTTCTTTAACAAAATCTTTCTAGAGCACGAAATTAAGAAAAATACCTGCTTCTATTTCTTAACTCTATAATAGAAAGTAAACAATGAGTTAAGAAAACATCGTCTTAAATCAATGTAATGGATGTTGGATCCTTTGGATATCGTAAAATATATTATCGCATATCGCTTCATGCGATGTTCTTGGTCATTTCACCGGATAAAGTAAATTAAGAATTATGAGTAAGAGATATAAAAGTTCGCTTCATGAGCTTATTATATAAAAACAAAATGGCAAGAATAATTGATACAAAAAATGTAGTTAAGTGTAATTCTTTCCTTCCATCAAATGGCTAGAGTTGTTTCTGAAACGTAACACTTCTTATTCAATTTTCTTCTTTTCTAAAAAAATTCAGATATTTCTATTGTAAATGATAAAAAAAACTTTTGAGAAAATTAATAAGTTTACTTCTTTAAAAGTTACCAATTATTAATTGACTAGAATGATATCCATTCTTTATTCCTGATACATAAATCATGTCAGTTTTTTTCTCAATTTCAACGAAATGTGCAATTTTTTTTGTTTGAAATTAGAAAGGTCCATTTATTGCATGATTTTAATTCATTTTTGATAGTGCGTATCTAACTTCGTTAATTTCTAACTTCGTATTTGAACTCTACCGTATAATAAATTAAAATGAATACACAGGACACATAACATTTAATACGATAAACTTTGAAATTTATTATTTAAATTTATCTAATTGAAATGTTACACAAGAGAATAAGTACAAAGTAAATAGTTTAAATGTATATAATATAATATAAATGCAGAAATAATCGTGATCCATTAAACAAGTTCAGAGCCGTTAGATATTATATATAGTTCCGGTTGCCAAAATGCACTATAATTATAATTTCATATTACTATTTATAATTTTATATTATTGAACTGGTAAATGAACTGTTCAAAAAATAACTTTTTAAATTTTATACAATACTCCTATTCTATTAAAATGTTTAATAAAATATTTAACACACTAATGCATTAAATAAAAAAATCACCTTATTGTGGCAAAAGATGAAGAGTTGTCATGAAATTAATTATAACATTTTAGGTCAATCAATAGATGCCTCCAGCAATCACTCTGTTCTGATTGATGGATCTCCCTCTAAGCAGTTATTTAAATGCTTTGAAATCAGTTAAAATAGTGATATTGTGAGTTTCATAATTCGGTCAGTTTTTAATAACAGAAGTGGGAAACATATTTTTATTTCAAAATATTGATGCGTCAAGAATATTTTTTAAATATGACTAATAGGATCAGAAGACTATACAAAAATTTAGGTATCGTAATTATTTCAGAAATTAAAAAAAACGTATAATTTTTTTGTGTGCGTTTCTTAAAATAATTTTCCATCTTGGAGTTTATGTCAATATCCAATAGTGTAGAAATTAACTGTTGAACAACGATTAGAATGGGCATCATTTTTAAATAAATATCTATCGTCCAAATATTTTCTTGTGTAGACAGAAAATAACAGAACAAAAATTTGAGAAACTGGAATCAGCAAATGCTCACCTGAACCCCTTGGCATGTGAATCGATTCAACTTCTTATTCGATGGCTTCCTATTTTGGACATTTACTCTTTTTTTTTATTATTCTTATAATAATATAAGGCGCATTTAAAATATTGAAGCATTTCTAAGTAATTTTTTTTTGAGGCTTCATTACAGATTAAAGCTGGAAATTCAACATTACGATGCGCGTGTCAGGCATGTCATTGTATGCGAAGGGTTTAAAAATACTTTAATTTCATTTTGAAATGCATTCGGATCTTTTCAGATTGAAAAGTCATGTTATATCACAGTACAGCGTAAGATAATGTACAATTAGATATTAGATGTTATGTGAATGGATTATATTGTACAAACCGGTTACTAATAATTGTTACACATAGATAATTGACTAAAGTATGAGTAAGAAATAAACCCTATCCTGTGTACTTTACAATTCAATAAAAATATAATAATTTTAAAAAACCATCTTTGTTTATTTGATTCAAATCTTGCGTTAACACATTGTTCTATTGTATAAAGCTCCATTTTTACTAATCTTAAATTATAAGCGTTCAAATTGTTTTTTAAGAGGATGGTCAACATTTTATTGCACAAATGCTGGTTAATTCAAATCTTGCATTAATTTTAGGACACCCTTTATAATAAGAAAGAATTAATAACCGCTATCAAAGATGGTAGTACTTACTTAGAAGATATAATGTTATAAATTTTGCATATTTTCTTAATATTTGTAGTAATACACAAATAACGAAAATACCGACACTCGTCATTATAAAATTAATATTTCCGTTCTAAGCTTAAATATGGTATTCACTAATATTCATAAAAAATCTAAATAAGGAAATTTCAATTACGGTGCATTTGCGTTTCGCATTAATCAATTAATTTTAAATAAGCTTTCTGATGGAACGGCTCAGATCCAACTAACCTGTCAAGCAATTTTCCTAAAGCAAATAATTCAACACTCTTTAGAATTACGATTAACATGAAGTTAATCCACTTTAAAACACCATCCATTAATAGAAAACTAATTATTCTCGCTTGTCATTGGTCCACGGTCACTCATCATTTACCATGTGTCAGTTTTGCGATAATGGAACTGGACGTAAACAGACCGGTGGTTAGTCTAACGCGTTTTAACAGGAATTGAATGGTATGAAGGTTTAAATTGACGCTTGCCTTGTTTTGGTTGATATGACGCGATTCAGAGTTAAGTTGTAAGTTATAATTGAATATGCTAATTAAATATGTTAAGTTAGAATTGAAAAACGTGCATGAATACTTAAATAATTTAATGCAAGCGTTTTGAACCAATAAAATGCTTAGACAAAAGTGACAAAATTAATTTTGGCAATTTAATTTAAAACTTAAATTACTTCCGATTGATGACATTTTGTGGCAACATATAAGTGTCAAACATTAGATGCAACAATTTGAAAATTTAAGCATCTAACTGAACCGAAAAAATATTTTAGCAAATTAAACAAACGACATTTTGTAGTACAGCTAGAAACAATTCCAACATATGACACTTTGTGGCAACATATAATAATTAAACATTAGATAAAACAATCGGAGAACTGATGGAGCTAACTTACTCAAGCGTTTTGGATAGACAAATAAAGTGTTTTTGTAAATTTGGCACACGAAATTTTGATATAATAGCAAAATATTTTTTTGGAATTTATGTTTTTTTTTCTACTTATAAAAAATTTAAAAATAACTGATAATTGAAAATGTCTTAAAATTGCAATTTCCAAATTTAGTTTCCATTAATTTTTTAAACAGTTTCTCTAATAATATTACAGACGTCAAACTGAGATGTTGGTTATAATCCTTTGCATATAAATTGTTAAGTAAGTCATTCATGCGCACATTAAAATTTTATTAATACGTTTCTATGCCAGATAAATGGGCAAATAGTTCAGTTTCTGATAAAAATATTAATTGAACGTCTTTCGTTTCGTTATTGCTTTTATATAACCGGAAGAGTTTGGTGGTATATTTGCATATCTAGTGCAATGAACTATGGAAATAATTTCCCATAAAAATTTAAAATTTTCTCCACATCTTATCAGTAAATATTTGTAACATATAATTTTCTTTATATTACTGAACGAACTTTATGCCTTCAGGTCAAACTCTTTTATCATAAATCGTTTTATTTGGTTTTCATTTGGTAATAATTTATTATTTAAAAAAATCACAGAAGTTGCATTCCAAAGAATTAAAATCAGTTTTTTTTCTTTTCTTTTTTTCTTTTTTCAATTCAAAGGTTATATCTTTTTTTACTTCTCGTGCACAATTTTCATACAATTTAATTTCCCCTAAATTCGATATGTTTATATTAAATATATTTCCATCACATAAATATAGATATATTTCCATGCTTTGAGAACTTTTTTCAAATAACTAGTTTATCTTTCAATGATTTAAGCAGGTTTCACGTAAAAACTTAAAAATCTACGATTCAAAGACTAAATTTTTTTCTGAAATTTTTTCTATAGTGTGGAAGAGTAGCATAAATATCTGATTAATAATAAGTTTATTTTAATTTAAATTAACTTTACCAATTGTTCACTAATTTTTTAAAACCTAAATTGTCCCGACAAAACTTGTATTGACTAAAATAACATCTATATTAAATACAAGAAATACGATTATTCTTCCTACGATTCAATCATTTATATTCATAATAAAATTATAGCATTTTCAGAGCTTGAACTGATTTCTTGATTAACACTATGCCAAAGCTTTCTTTTAAGATTTTAAATCCAAACACACTCAGTAAAATTCAAATTGATTCAAAAATCCTCTTAAGATTTATTACAATAGTTCCTAAAATGATTTCTATTAATCAGTTATTTATATTCATTATTAATCAAATACATTTTACTCGATTTCTTCTAATATACAATTTAATTACGAAATTTGATTCAAAATCCTCATAAGATTTATTATGATAATTTCTATAATGAATTCTTTTATCAGTTATTTATACTCATTATTTATCAAATACATCTCCCACAATTTTTTTAATACGCTCTTTGATTATGAAGTTTAATTCAAAATCCTCTTAATATTTACTACGATAACTCCTATAATGATTTCTATTAATCAGTTATTTACACTCATTATTGATTAAGTAATCTTTCTCGATTTCTTCTAATATGCAGTTTAATTACGAAATTTGATTCAAACAGCATTTTATGATTTATTACGATAATTCCTATAATGATTTTCATTAATCAGTTATTCATACTCATTATTATTCAAATACATCTTCCTCTATTTCTTCTAATATATGCTCTTTGTTTACGAAATTTGATTCAAAAAGTATCTACATTTATTTGGATAACTATAGCCATTAGTTACTTCAGCGCTTCAGTCTTTAAAATGCATAATCAATGAAAAACAACTTCCCTGGTCACTTTTGTCACTTCTTTGATTAAACAACGTGCCTAACTGAGTGAAATTTGAATCAAAAAGCTTTTCAGTTTAATTCGATAGCTATGATTCAGTCATTCAAATTCATTAAGAATCAAATTCATCATCTACAGTTTCATTTAACACATTCTTTGATTAAACACTCCGCCAAAACTCTTCAATAAACGCGTTTAATCAGACTTCATCAAGTCGAGTCAATGGATATTTTTGGTCACGAATTGCTATTTCCGCACGGAAGTTGGAAGTTCCGAAGCCCAGACGACGGGGCCATGTTATCGGGACGCCGAACCTTCAGCTTCATCCGTGCCTGTCTTAATCCGACTGGTATCTGGAGGTCACTCGAGCTTCCTGTCATTTCCTGAGATTTGCTGGAGTTCATTAACGAAAGGACAGTCAGGGCTCTATGTTAAGTCAGAAAATTTTCCATTTAGCTTGTTGAATGTAAACATGTTGGTTTTTAAATAATATTGGAATTTTACATTTATTTATTGATTGAAAAATAACTTATGTCCAATTTTACCGATATCATATTAATCTGAATATATTATCAAGATAATATATCAAAACATTGATATAAAGATAGGAAAAAATGTGAATGACCTAATCGTAAACTATAGCAAATTTTTCTAGTGATTACTGTGAATGCCATAATAGCAAATTTTTCTGGGTGATTAATGTGAATGCCATAATAGCAAATTTCACATAAATTTAATCCTTTAAAGCGCTTTTTGTGCACTTGAGTTTTTTTATGACTAATCGGAAGATTGCCAAAAACAAAGAACACATTTTTGGAAAATGTCCGTCTGTCTGCCAAACTTTGACAAAAATAACTCAAAAATGCTTTCAGCTGGACGATTGAAACATAGTATGCGATCTTTACAGCAAATTTGCAGATTTCTGTCAAACTGATTAAAATCTGTTCAGAGAAAGTCTGTCTGTCCGGCTATCCGAATATAAGTTAACATGATAACTGCGAAAAAGAGACATCTAGATACATAAGATTCGGTACAAAGATTCAACATGTTTACAGTAAACATTTGTCAAAATTTGATACAAAACCAAAAAGGGGTTGATTGTCTGTCGATCTGTACTTTCAGAAACATGTAAACGCAATAACTCAAGAACGCAATGTCTTTTATATATCAAATTTGGTGACTATAAATGCAGTTTTGTGTCACCTTTTTGTTTCATTCAATTGGGAAAAACGTGTCTAAGAACAAATTCGATTTCGGATATTCAAATAGTATATACTACTAAATGCATGTAGTATACATACATATATACACTTTTAATATACACTTTTAAGAATAATTATTTCTCTAACATACAAACGCTTTACCAGCAGAAAAAATTAATAACATTACATTTTATAAATGCTCGCACATCGAAATAAGCATCGCAAATAAAGTCCTTCCATTCTACTCTCTGTTTTATAAAAATAGGGTAAGGTTTTTTTTCTCTCATATATGTAGTATAGAGAAAGAACAGTAATCGTCAAAAAATTCGAATTGGAGATTTTTAAAAATTTCCACGTTTTAGACCTCTCTGATTTAAAAAACAAAAAAATGCATTTTTAGAAAATGTCCGGCTGTCTATCTGAACAAAGATAATTCAAAAACGTTTCGAGTTCGATGGTTGAAATTCGGTATATAGCCTTTACACTAAAGTTGCAGATTTCATCAAAGTTTGAGTAAAATCTGTTCAGAGAGAACTTGTGGTCCGGCTGTTCCAATACAAGTTAACACGAGTTCACAATACAAGTTAACACGAGTTCACAATACAAGTTAACACAAGTTCCAATGCAAGTTAACTGCAAAACGAAGAGAGCAATATAAATAAGATTTGGTACATAGAATTAGCAGTTTAGTAGAATTAATAGTTTAGACAACTATCAAATTTTTAACATCCAATTTGACCGTTTGATGATCCGTACTTTTAAAAACATGTAAACGCGGTCATTCAAAAACACAGTAACTTAAATACGTGAAATTTGGTATAGGATTTTGTGACGACAAGTGCAGTTTTATGTCAAATCTTTGTTTCAATTGGCTCATAAAAACGTGCTTAAAGCACAAATTCGGTTTTAGGATACTATTAAAGGCATGCCAGGGATTAATCTCCAAAAAACTCGCAAAGGATGACAAGATAGATTCAATAAAAATCCTAAATTCAAGCCAAAAAATATTCCGTAACTGTTGTACGCCAATGCCATGAAAGATGTTCTCTGGCATGACATTATAGAGTACGCGAGGAAGTTCTTGTGTATAGCCGACCACCCAGCCACTACTAAGCGTAGCAATAAACGCGATGAAGTTTAGGGGAGTTTTTAATCTCATGAGCTGATTTTCTCTTTAAAAGATTAACATAAGACTTCTTGCAACTTTATCAGTAGTTTCATTTCAGTTATTTAAAGAAATAAACATCAAAATGATATATCTGCATTATGCAAAGTGATATCCAAATACAAAGAGCTAAAAGACGAATAAGAACACCTTAAAGATAACAACAACAAAAAAGTAACTTCGCAATCTTTGAAACTATCAAAAAGCCCATTGAAATCATTGATTAAATATTAGCAAGAAGCAGTTGGTGTCTTATCGATAACACTGCAAGCTACGCCCTACCTGAAATAATGACCCCATCAGTCCCAGCTTTTCTCCTATCCGAGTAATATCTTTTATGTCGCAGCTCATGCATAGAGGATGCGTCGGGTCCATAACATTTCCGGGCAACAACTCATTGATATGCTGGTCTAACAGCACTGTTTTGAAGCTTTGGACAAGGAAAATTAGGTCCGAATTCCGGGTAAAGCTTAAAGCTTGGTTTTCTCTTCTTTGAATTAGATTTTACGTTACGGGAAAAGTTTATTCGATATTAAGAACTAAAAGTTTGTTTATTGATTTTAAGGTGCTGCTTAGTAATATTTGGTTGCTATATTTATATTTTATTCTAATCGCGCTTGGTGAATAATTTGTTCAGAATACTGGTTACCTAGTCTTTAATTTATTAATACAAAAAGTGTAACTACTCGACAAAACTTTAAAATTTCATTTTGATAAATAGCGAAATTTATGCCGAAATAATTTACCTATTTCTAAAGTATGCTTTCAAAATAAAAGTGTTTTAAAATTCAGTGTGTTGAGTGAAATTCTATCGATTGTGCCGATTTTCGATAGTAAAAAGTTAACAGGTTTAATAAATTTCAAACAAACAAAAAGATATTATATACGAGTTTACATCTTAACATTTTCTTATTAAGTTCTTGAAATATATCCTCCAATCAATATATCACTTATATAAATATTATGGCCTTTATCTTGCATAAAAGATCATTTTACTAATTTCATGGATTATTTTATTTTAGCAAGATGGAATTTTAAATTTTAGATCACCTTTTAACTTTAATTATTAATTTACTGAAATTGAAAAAGTAAATTTAAGCGTTATTTCATATGATAAAAGTATAGGAAGCTGCAGGATTCAATAATATAAGTTTTTATACTCATCAAATAATGAAAATCACGGAGACTGAGAGTGAGGGGAAAAAATACATTTAAGCAGATTTGAATTTCTAATCCTAGATATCAAAGAATGATAATATTTTAGATTACAGATTCATATGTATGTATTTTATTTTCAAAATTTACTCATAATTATGTAGCAGCGATATGTTGCACACATGAAATCTGTTTGATTAGCACGACAACGCGCATTAGTAAAAAATCATATAATTAAAAAAAAGAATATGTTGGATTGTACATAGGGTAATATTTATGGTGATGAAAGTACATTTGGACTAAACATTTGTTCCTTATCCAATACGAATTAAACAGGGCAAAGTGCTGTAAAATCTTCAAATAAACTGATCATCAGATTTCAGTGAAATTTCACATTTTAGGTCACTCATAGCCCGAAAAACAAGCATATTCAAAGTTACATACGTCTGTCTATGTTTAGTTTAGTTATATTAACGTCCTGTTTGAAGCAACACTTGGGCTATTTTGGGACGGACCTCGTAATTTTGAACCACGGTCAGATGACGAGGACGACATCTGAGCTGTCACCCCCTTCTCCACACCACACCACACCACACCAGCTGGAGAACGTTTGGTCAGGACGGATTTAACGTGCAACAGACCCCCTTTCACGACGGTTCTTCGGTGGAATCGGGACTCGAACCTGAAATCCTCCGGTTCTGAAGCCGAGACCTTACCACCAGGCCATCGCGGCCTCTAGTCTGTCTATGAGCAAAGAATTTTTCTGTCTATGAGCAAACAAATTCAAACCACGGGATGGCTCCCAAAAACTTTCTCGCATATTCTTTAATAATTTTATCATGCCAAAGAACTCTTTACATGACATTGGCGTACAATAGTTAGAGACATTGGCTTGAATTTAGCATTTTTGCTCAATCTATCGTGTTATCCTGAAAGGGTTATTTGTTGATTGATAACCTGGCATGCCGTAAATGGTATTAAAATCAAATTTGTGTTTTAGACACGCTTTTCAAAATTGAATGAAACCAAAATTTGATAGATTAAAACACTTGCAGTCACAAACACCAATACCGAACTCGATATATTTCAGTCATTGCGCTTTTTTAACTATCGCATTTACTTGTTACTGAAAGTACAGACAGACAGACATTCAACCCGCAATTGGATGTGATTCAAAATTTAACATGCTTCTATAAAGTAGATGTTAAATGTGTGTACCGAATTTTAACAGTCTAGCTCTCTTCTTTTTGAAATTACCGTGTTTAATTATATTCGAAAAGGCGTACAGATGGACTTCCTCTGAACAGATTTTAATCATTTTAATACAAAATTCCAAATTTGGCGTAAAGACCGTACACCAAATTCCAACCGTATATCTGAAAGTGATTTTGAATTATCTTTATCAGACATAGACGGACATTTTCCCCAAATATATGTTGTTGTTATTTTCGAACTTAGAGAGGTCAAAAAATTGGAGATTCGTTAAAATCTCAAGTTCGAATTTCTTGATGATTACTATACCTTCTCTATATTTATCTACGAGAAATTAAAAATAATAATAATAATAATAGGTGCTAATTTATTTTTTATTTTAGAGTTAATTAACTTACTAAATAGTAATAAATGTTGTGGATTTGTTTCAGTTTCTATTTAATTTACTTCCAAACGATAACTACTGATAAAGAATAAAAAATGTGATTATATTTTTCTACAGTCAGATTTTATATCGGTTGAGTGCAAAAAAAAAGTTATTATTTTTTTAAGAAAGTAAACACGATAAAACAAAAATGCTTTGAGCTAGAGACCTGAAATTTGGTATCTGGAATTGACCCTATTTGTAGATTTTTATTAAATTCTGAATTTCTTTATTATTGTCATTCAAATCCTTTCACAGGAAGTCTATCTATCAAGCCATTCGAGCACAAGTGAACTCGATAAATTCAAAACGCAAAGGATAAGGTAGATACAATATAGTAAACATAATTAGTAGATATCCAAAATATAGATTATCAAATTTTGAGCTAAATCTTTCAAAGGTTGATCGTCTGTCGTTTAGTGCCTTCGAATGCAAAATCTCATAAAGGGAATGACTTATATCATTGAAATTCGGCGTGTGACTACAATCCTCCGATGCCAAAGCCACCTTACCACCACCAGGTCCCCACGTCCCGCTTCATTAATTAGATATATTTCATTATGCCTTTTTTTCTGATTTAGACTCTCTTTAATAAAACAGTATTTTGGAAATTATGTTTGATTGTTATTAGGGCCATTAAAAGCACTACAAAACTCATCGTAAGTCATTGGTATTTAATTTTAATACCAAAATTATATATTTTATACCACTGGATATCTATCTCCCTGTCCGTCTGTGTGAAAATAAGCACGATAATTCAAAACCTCAACCAGTTTGTGGCCATTTAATTTACTATCAGAATTGTAGATTTACAAATATATTTGAATGTGTCAGTACACTCGTGAATATATGCATGTGATAACTGAAATTAGAAAAACATAGATAAATGAAATTGTCTGGCGTCCTGTCATCGCAAATGCATATCCATATATCAAATTTCAGTTATATTTATTTAAAAGGAGGACAGGCCTGGTTTTCTTCAGCAGCGAAAGAACAGCGAGGATGGTCGTCCCAAAACTTTCCCGTATATGCTTTAAAAAATTTTATCCTCTTCCTTACATTAAATTGTAGACCTTGGGCATGGGCATGGATGTCTTTAGGACACTTATGAACAATAGTTAGGGAATATTGATCTTTGGCGTGAATCTTGCATTTTTACAGAATTTATTTCGAGACTTTTGGAGATAAATCTCTGACATATGGTTTAATATACAGCGTGTCTCAAAAACCTTGATCGTGGTTTTTATTCCTTAAATATTGATCACAGATATATACTGAAAATTACAAAGTTGCGTAAAAAAAAGTTTTAAAATGTTATAAAATAGATTAAAATTTTCAGGGAATTAAACTTCAAAAATACAAAATTTAAATTTTTATACGGACCACGTACAAAAAAATCCCAATGAGTAAAATGTGTCTCATCCTCTAATAAGGTCATGCACAAAATGTCAGCATTTTACCACAAAAAGTCTCAAAGATATGAAACTACTTAAATCATGACTTAAACCACTTTTCGATGCCTCTATATGAGTTCGCAAACAGGAAAAATCATGTCGGATGTTCGTGTTTTAGGGGTCGTACACAAATTAACAAAGAAAGTAATAATTGAATAAATAAATAATAATTTTGCTATTTATTGGTTCAAAAGTATTAAAAATTTGTAGAAGTAATAACTTAAAGGAAAAATTACATAATGGAAAGATTACATAAGTATTTTTACAAGTTCATTGACTGTGCTATTTTTAAGTTATATTCTGTAATTCATGATATAACAGTTCAAAGTATTTTTCAGGAAGCATAGATTTTAAAATTTACATTTAAAACTAAAGATATAAAGCCTATTTTATTTCCTTATGATCCATTCCTGCGTCGTGTCATCTGCACTGAAGCTGTAAACATTTGCATTTTAATTTGTGATATCCTTCTCCAACTTTGTTTTAACATATCTTTCAGAATTTTCATGATAAAATTCTGATATTTTATACATGACCTTATTAGAGGATGGGACATATTTTACTCATTGGGAATTGTTTTTGTACGAGGTATAAAAATTTAAATTTTTATTTTTTAAAGTTTAATGCCTTGAAAATTTTAATCGGTTTCATAACATGTTGCTCCTTTTTTACGCAACTTTGTAATTAACACTATATGTCTGTGATCAATATTTAAGGAAGAAAAGGCGCCGTCAAGGTTTTTGGGACACCCTGTATCAATAGGCGAATCTGTAAAAATTTTATCCCCTTCTTTACATTAAATTGTAGATCTTAGATATGGCCGTAAATGCCATGCAGAGTATTGATGAACAATACTTAAAGAATGTCGATCATGGGCTTGAATCTCACATTTGTACTGAATTTAATGTGCGACTTTTGGCGATAAATCCCTGACATATGGTTTAATGCATAAATGCCCGACAATCTTATAAATATATTTTGTTTGTATGTTTTCAATTGATTAAAACCATATTTGGCTTAGAATTACAACTGTTGCACAAGAATACATTTCAATTATTTTTTTAAGTCATTGCGTTTTTAAGTTGTTGATTTTTCATTGATACGAAAATACAAACCAACAGACGGTCAATCCAAAGACATATTTGGTTCAAAATTTGATAAGTATCCACAATTTAGATGCTGAAATTCTGAACTAAATTACTTATACCTAACTTGTTCGTTTTTCAATTCTTGCATTTACATACATGCAAAAATGCAAATCGACAGACGGTTTAGCCCTTTTGTTCAAAATCTGATTAGACAGACGGTTTGCAGCTTTTGCTCAAAATCTA
>JAPMOR010066541.1:239603-255646 GCA_026543865.1 Argiope aurantia
TTTTGCTCAAAATCTGTTACAATGGACCTTTTAGATGCTGTGTACCAAATTTTATCTATGTAGCTCTTTACGTTTCGCTGTTATCGAACTCATCCAAACAGCGAGATAGAAAAAATTCCTTTTTTCTTCTTTCGTTCAAAATTAGAAAGGAATCTTCAAATTTGCTGTGAACACCGTATTCCAAATTTCATTCGACTAGCTCAAAGCGTTTTTGAGTCATCATGCTCACATACAGACATAATTTCAAAAATGTGCTTTTCAGACTCAGGAAGATCTGAAACAAGAAGATTCTTGAGTTCGAATGTTTTATAATTACAACTGTATACTTTGTATATATGAGAAATTTAAAAAAAGACGCCATGTTGTGTTAGTCTAAATAAAGACAAATTTCCTTAAAATCCAGCTGCTTTTAAAAAAGAAAGAAAAATTTTGTGTTGAGAAAACAATTACTGTAAATAATTCTTTTTGAATTTACCAGGTTTTAATTTTTTTTTCTTTCATGTGTAGCGAGTTTCCACAAGCAGCTAGTACTACATCAAATTTCTCAAAAATAACCGTTATCATATTTCATATATCATTGAATACTTATTGTTTAAATTTAATATTATATAATGTACAAAATATTCCTTCATATTTCAATAAAAAAAAGAATAAGCTTAAGAAAATAATAAATAAATAATAAAATAATAATTATTTAACAAAATAATTAATAATAATAATAAACAAAATAAAACTTTCTCAATTCTTTTCGTTAAAATTTGCTAACATCTTGACACTGAAAATAGCTCTTTTCAACACGACAAATTTCAGAAAGCACATATACTTTATAAAGGCAGGATGTGATTTTGAAATAACATGTTTTTTTAGCAGCAAAAAAATACATCAGATTCAATTTTGCATTATGTGCTTTCTTTACGTAACTGCTTTCTTTAAAAAAAGAATGAATAAATGTGGTTTATAAGCACGACTTTGATTACTCAACATCGAAGCTGCATTAGAACTGTCCATATTGTCACGACTTCAGTGCAGTTTCATGACTCGATCTGCATCATATACGAAACATAACCTGTTGATATAACACAGTACAAAACAAAATATTTCAAAAACATACATAACAAAATACAGTAGAAGTGTTCTTTTGGTGATTCTCGGGTTATTCAAAAGTCCTTGAACATATGAAAATTCAATAATTTACTGAATAATGTAGATAGAGATGACATGGGGTTTCACTGAAACCCAAAACAGTGCAAAAAGCGGCCAGCCGATAGCTCTTCATATGATAACAAAAGCAATAATAAGTACAGCAATTGATTTTTCTTTATAACAAATGCTCCACATGTCGAAAATCATTCGCCAACAATACTTTTAGTCTATGAATAATGTTGTGTACAGCACCGTATAGCATATCTGTAGGTGTAATGAAAAATTGTCGTCGAATGTTGTCTTTTAAAATCCCAAATGTAATCAGACAATCGCGGTAGATTTACGACTTCTGGCAACCTCACAACCAACGTCATATAATGGGGTTTCCAAAACAGTTTTAGAATTATCGATAGCCCAAATTCTGTAGTTGTGGAAGTTAACAGACTCTCAGAGTATGAAATGGGGTTCATCGGTCCACAACAGGTTTGACAAACAACTGTTCCTTTTCCTCCACTTTTTTTACTCTTGTTTTTGTTTCAATAAAACCCCGTGTATTTTCAAGTATATGTATCAATTTTTACCTCTCTATCTACATTATTCCGTAAATTTTTGAATGAATTTTCAAACGTTAACGGACTTTTGAATCACCCTGTACATAACTTCGTTGAACAGTGAAAATAATCGTGCATACATTTTTGGGATAATACGCCTTTCCCTTGCATAAATGACTGAAGACTGAATTACAATAGTTTACGTTTAAAGCAAATTTACACATAAAAAAAAGAAGAAGAAAACACGCACCAAATTCCTTAAAAGACAAGACTGCTTCGGGATTTTATAGTTACCATCAAAAACTTTTTATCAGCATTGAAGAATTAGAAAATTCAATTTCAAAAAGGAACACGTGTAGTGAATGACTTCAAGAACATAATATAACAGTCAAGTCAACAGTCATTGAAGTATAGGAAAATTCAGTTTTAAAGAGTTACACGAGGAGTCAATGACTTCAAAGTCTTGCTTTGGATAGCAGTCAGATTATCAAAAATATAAAACAGTAGCTTCGAAAAATACATGTTTTGAAGTGATTTCTGAATTTCTGACACGCAAAGGGAATAATAGTTCAAAACAGTAAAAGATGAATTTATCTACTGACATAAAGAATTAAGTACATCGGTTCAGATAAATTATATTAGCGCATATATCCTTTAAAACACACTTTGAAACTCTCATCTGTGACACTTTGAAATTCTCATAACACCCAAGTCGACATTCTCTTAATTTCCATTAATATTGAGAAAATTGAATAATTGAAAAAAAAATCTATTTTCATGATGTTTTCATATTTTGCCGGGTTTACACTCGACCAGTTATAAGACGGTCAGTAGGCAGCGCATGTGTAGAGGGATTAATTTATGTTTGCCGCAATTTCATGACAGAGATTCAAGGATGCCATGCTTGGTTATAAATTGCCGTTTTGGCGTCCCGGATTTTTTTTCTTTTTCACTGCGTATCGTATTAAAATGATGAATATTTATTTACACAAAAAAACATAGTAAAATAAAAAAAATTAATCATACCTAAATATGGAAAACTATAGCAAAAAATGGCAAATAAAATGGGAAAAAAAACACATCTTCGCATCAGAAAGAACAAAGAGCAAAAAATGTCACATCATGTATAATCAGTGATCGATTTTTTCAAGCCAAAAAAACCGCCAAATGCTACAAATGCATGCGCAGTAAGAAAAAATAAAATACAGCGGCATGTTGTTCCGTCTGGACAATTACTTGCCATTGACTGAACAGCATTTTCCAGCTTTTCTACGCATGCGCTGTTTTATGACTGGTCGAGTGTAAAACGGGCATAACATCCACTAGTGAAAACAGCAGTATATGATTATCATAAGTTAGACTCAAATGCAAGAGGGTTCTTCTGTGGAGACAAGATTTTAACCCCGATCCTCAAAACCCTGAAACCAAGTTTTGACTTTCGTCATTATATTATATTGTGAAACGAGCAAGAACCATTACTTATTTCAATATTAGAAAAGTCCATCATTCTGCTATTAATAAAAAAAATAAGACTATTTCGAACTATATAACAAAATATACTTTTTAACACAACTGAACGCGTATGAAAACATTAGGTTTAGAAACCAAATTAATCCGTAAATCCATGAATTTTTATTTTAATAAATAAAATTTGAAATCAACCGGGAAATAAGTGTAGTTAATAAGGAAAATACAAAAAAAAAAATTGATTTTTTTTATTTCTAAAAAAAACAACATATTGATGTATTCATCATGAACAATCACTCCTTGAGATCGATTTTGCATGTTGATGTATTTTTACATCACAAAAAAAGCTACATTTTCCTTCATAAATTTAACAGTATGTACAAAAATATAAATATTATCCGTCACTCTCAGCTTGTTTCTATCCAAAAGCAAATTTCCTATATGTTTTTTACTTTTTATTTAAACAATCGTAATTCGTAACACCCGCCGAAATGAAATTGTACTCAGATAGCGCGCAAACGATCAAAATTATCACAGATAAAGAAATAGTCAAAAATTCTAATTGCGTTCGGAAACAAATAAGTTTTGTAAAATTAAAAAAAATAAAAAACTCATCTTATCAAGCTGGAAGACAAAGGTAGATTCCTTTACATCTAAGTTACTATCTGGCAACATAAATTGTTAATGCTTTAAACAGTCATAATTAGGACGTAAAAATCAATCTTCGGCCTCTAACGTCTAAGATATTGCGGCTACCGAAAAACTTTAAAGCAAAGTTTCTTCGTCTTACTAAGGCGTTAATTTGGCTGATTGAATTTATTTTTCTATTTTCAATATTAAGAAAGTTACAGCGAAATGAAAATTTCACCATTTCCACCCGCTTTGAGCTGAATGGACAATTACGATCTCGTCCGAGTTTTTTACTTTTCTTGCAACATATTCCAAGTCAGTTCAAATCCGAATAAAATTACTCTAGTCATCCTGTTTACAATATAACATGAGAAAATCGTTATATGCATATTATATAAACTTTTGAACGAAGGGTGGTTTTAGGTTCTAGGGACCATAATTGATGAAAAACTGAACAGATTTTCCTGAAATCTTGTCATGAGAACCATTGCAATACTTAGTCTTCCTCTAGGAATCTACCTAAAATACTATGTAAATGTTACTACATAAAGATATATGAGGTTTCAAACATACGATGTAGATCTACGTCGCTATGCATTTAAAAGTTATGACTTATAACTTTTACTTTAAAAATAATTTCTTAAATATATTCATCTGCTTTTGAAAATGTAATCTCTAAGCTTTAACCGTCTACTCGGACCCGGTTGAAGGCATGCGAAAAAATCTCAATGAACGGAAGGCCGGAACTATGGTGTGATACAACTCTTCCATTAGGAAGTATGTCCCGTCATCGATGGAAGGCAGCTGACCCCCACCCTTTTTATGTATTCACCAGGGTGGCGAGAACTAATACCGGAACACCATACCGGAAGCTTTTCATCCTCCTTTTTGAAGTGCCCCAATGGCGCTTTTGAGAATGGTACAGAATTTTACCTATTGAAGAGACTATAACTTTTCTTTTAGAATGGTTTTAATAATTTGTCTTTTCTTTATGTTCATGTAATCGATACAAACATGTTTCGCCAACCCTAAGCGTTGCGGCCAATCTAATGGCAGATTTTTCCAAGTAGGAACACTAGAGGATACGCAAGCTCCACTTTCCAAGATTGGAATTAGTAGATTAAAAAGATGTTGCCAACTTAGTAGTCATAAAAATAGATTTTTTTTTAATTTAAAACCTTTTATTACTTTCTATAATTAGAAAGACCATCATTTTTGTACCATGTCTCGCCGTTTAAGTTTATAATCCCTCTTACAGGAATTTATCTCAAAAAATAATACTTTGAGATCCCTATCACAATATGTCTTCACAGCCTTGAACTACAGACACAAGATTATTTTTTTCTTCCCACATCGTTTGGGGATTCCATTGAAGAACACACAAGCTCCTCTTTCATTTGGAGGCGTTGAAGCGAGATATAATATATCAATCACAGATTCTCCATATAATGAGCCTTGATGAAAGACGTGTCAAGTGGGAAAACATATGGAGTCACTGTCGCTGCAAATCTATATGTTCAAGACTCGTCTTTCTCCTGTATGTTTGAATCAGCTGATTGAGTTATGTAATAGAAAACACACAGGAGTTCTTGAGATTTAATAACATGCGTGAATCTATACATCAAAAACAACTTACGAACAATGTCACTTTTTTTAATTACGTTTAGTGGATGATCGCTTACTGAATGCAAAATCTAAGCGTATTCGGAATGTCTGTTGACAGATGAGGGGTTTTTCCATAGACTAGAATATTTATACAATACAATTGTGTTTAAACTTATAATAGTTAAGAAAATCAAATATGCATTTCGGAATAAAATTTGATTAAAAAATATTTTTATCGTTATTTACTTAAATTTTTTTAAGATCTGCAATTTAATTGTCTACATTAAAAACCAAATTTCATTTTTTTATATATATAGCATATTTCTTTTGGAGGCATCGTATTCACATATACATGGACAGATACAAAAAGACAATAGGAACTAGCATTCAATTAATACAAATATTCAATATTGGTGATAAAAGCATATATCAAAACTTATTCCGCTTATTGTTTATTTATTATCTTCATATTATGTTGGTGAATATACAGACTTCTGTAAAACTGATTTCGTCCAAAATTTGATACATAAAACAATTTTCATGGAAAGGTCACATACCAATTTTCATTTGTCAAGTAATCGTTGCCATCATTCTTAATTAATTGTAATCTCATACGACACATTACTCAAGAACTTACAACATCCCACATCTCTCTAAAATTAGAAATCAGTTAGATATAGTTTATGAATTGATGTACTTGAAAAAATTAGTTTGATTAAATTCATAGTGATAAAAAATAATCTTATTAAGAATAGAAAACATACAGATCACTAGAATATTATGAAATGAATATAATTTTAAACAGTATCGTTCAAATTTAAAATTTCAAAAAACATCTTATAAAGTATGGAAATCAGTTAAAAAATGTATTAACTAATTTGTATCTTAAAAATTGCTATTCAAATTTCAAATCTTAAGATACATCTTAAAATAAAACTAAATATGCTTTTTATGCATTGTTTATTCGAAGTAAACTTATTCTATATAAAAGTTTACGCGAAGGAAAGATGACAAATTTCTTTCAATAGCAAATTAAAATTGAAGAAAATTTGAAATAATTAAAAATTAATTCCAGTATTCTGGTCTTCATTAAGTTCTAAAATCTAAAAACGGTTTTGATATGTCCGTCACTATTTTCTTTTAAATATACAAATAATAAAAGACTCCATCGCAAAAATAAAAATAAATATACTTTGTAAGTATTCTTTTTTTGATGCAAATTAATTTTATATAAAAATTTATGCTATAAGATAGGAAGACAAATTTCTTTGAATAACAAATCAATTTGAAGAAAAATTGAAATAATTTAAAATTTATTTCTAAAATTCATACTGATCTTGATAAGTTCTAAAATCAATAAACAGTTTTGATATCTCCATCACTATTTTGTTTTAAGTATAAAAAGTATAAAAGAAACCACCGTAAAAAAATCAGCCCACCTCTAGACAACATTTTGTTCTTCGTCTTTTAATAATAAAAGATGACCTCCATACATTTACAGAGTCCAGGGACTCATCACACCTGTAGCAAATTCTGGCGAAAGGAAGATAAAAGATAACGTAAAGCAGGATGGTATGATGCTAATTTAGAATTATCATTATAATAATTGGGTTTTCTTTGTGTTGTTGGCGTACCTAATATCACAAATAATGTCAATTGAAAAGAGAATGTCTTTTCATTGCCATTGCCATAAATTTTGTGGCCCGAAATAAAATATAATTCCGAAACAAGATAAATAACGGAAAATATTTTAAAGATTTTGCTACACATTCAAAAATTATTCTATAATAAATCATTCCCCTCATTTATTTATTTCATATCTTTAATGATGGAATTCTATAATTCCAACAATTCTGGATATATCAAGACTCTAAAATTTTTGCAGGAGAATATTTCAAATTAAGAGAGAAAATTTTGATATTTTCGGATATTAATTATCATTTAATAATTAATCTTAATTCAAATTTGATTCCATGTGAATAAATGCCATCTGGTGGTGAATTTTAGAAAAAAAATTATTATAAGATTTCATAATATTTATATAAATGAATTAGGGGGTTAAAAGTTACATCGATGTGCAACTTCAGTTTGTTGCTGATAATGGAAACTCAAATAAGCATATGGTAATCTTTTAGAAAATGTCTACTTTAATAATGTTAACCTTGTCAGGCTATCTTAATTTTTGAATTTGGCGACTTGGTATTGTTAGCATCATCGGTGATTTGAAAGGACATGTTGAAGAAGATTTAAACTATTAGGAAAGGTATTAAAGACTAAGAAATAGGAAATAATAAAAATGATGTTTCCAAAAATAACGGTTTTATAAATGTATTGAAATATTTTTAATAAAAATATGAAAAGTAAAAAAAAAATTATATAAGCCCGAAGAATTGAGAAGAATACTTCAAGAAATAAGCAACAATAAATCAGTATATATATATATATAATTTACCAGCGATCTTTGTAAAACTGGTTAATTGTCTAACTACTGAATCCTTTTTTTATGTATCAGAATGAATAATATTTATTTATAGGATTGTATACATCATGTATCATTTGCATTTTTTAAGCTACAATGTAGCAAAGATCTGTGCAGACCTGTAGATATTGGATTTGAAATTTTTATTTTGTAAACTTACGTTTTATTCCAAATAGAAAACAGAAGTATTTATGATAATTCTATTAAGCGCAGTATAGAGTTTGATGAAAGACAGATGAGAAATTTCCAATCAATATAGTAAATATGTTATGATATTGTATTTTTCCACAATAATGTCGCTATTCAATAAATTATAGCTTCATTTTCTTTTGTATATGCCAATGTATTTTTCCCTGTTAGTGAATCTCTATTCGTTTCAAATTGATTTTAATGATTAGTTCAGGTTTGGGTTTGAGAATTCGCGAATATAATTGAAAAGAAGCAAAACTTTGAATTCAGCTATATATTTTCGTCTAAAGTACAACAAATATATAATATTATTTTGGTTAAAGAAAAATGCAGGTTTGACAAGCAGTGAATAGACTTTTTATTTTTAATTCTCTTTAATATCCATTCCGGGAAAGCAATTTATTTATAACCAGAGACGTGGACAAGGCACGTCCGCAAAAGCGCGAAGCAAAAGCAGAAGTAAGGAAGAAGGGCGAAACAAATGATCACTATTCTTATATAACATAGGATTTCCGGCCACGTGCCGATGGAATATATATGTTGACCTTTGACAAGGGCAACGGAAGTATCACTTTCATTTGATACGTATTTCTGATGGCGCATTAGTTTTACAGAGGAATTAATTAAACCGAAAGTGGGATTGGATTACGAAATAGGAAAATATTTTTAGAATGAAGTTACTATGGGCTAAATTAATATAAAATCTTGGAAATTAATTAAATAGAAATTAGAATTAAAATATCATTTATATATATATATATACTTTATTCCTTTAACATTCTGCCAGTGTTCTGGAGATTTCCTATTCACAACTTTCGTTAGTTAATCTATGACAATCTGACTGGAGATATTTTGAAAAGTATAAGAGCCCGTATAAATGAGCATATATTCTAGTATCAGGGAAATTAATTCCAAATTTCTATTAAAATTAAATTATATTCAAAATTTGTTTATAATTCGAACTCGTTTTAGTTATCTATTAGCGTTTATTTTTCTAACAATTATGTTTCCATAATCTTGATCAAAATATAATTATTTTCTGGTTTTCATATCCTTAGTAATGCAAATTTTCAAAAGCTTCTTCATTTTTATGAGGAAATAATTACCGAGAAGAATTTAAGTAATTAAATTGCTTAGCATTTTAATATCCAAAAACAAAGAAAAAATAAAACACTATAATTATTAAAAATTTCTCCCATTTGAAAAAACGAAGCAACTTAATGTACCTCCATTATATCTATCTAATACATGATCCGATTTCCTGTTACAACTAGTAGTTTCTGATAGCTGATATTTATTTATTTAGCTGAAGTGGGTGGAAATATTTGCCTCAATTAGGCGGAGCAATAAAAAAATACCAATTGCAACATCAGAGCCAATCCCAATAAGGAAGCCAATAAGTGTTTAGCTATAACAGCCAGTTTGGAAATTATCTAATCTTTATCCCAAGTAGTTCCAGATAAGATTTCCAGCGAACTTATTAGTAGAGCAAATGATATTAAAAAGATTCGATCAAATTTTTAAAAAAATGATTGCTAATTAAGAAGATTTCAAACCGCTTAATACGAAGATTATCTGATCGTTGAGTTTCAATTTAAAGGAGAAGTGAAAATCTTTAATATTAGCATGATAACATTTAAGGCTTGATTCGTATAGTTTCATTTTAGTTTTAAATTTTGCTTTTAATCATATGGCAGTAAAATCGTACACATGAAAGATGCATTTAATATTGTCGCAACGTTGTTTGTAGTGTACATCCAGTATTCAAAATGTTGAAAAATATTGTCATAAACTGCAAAATTTTTTTAAAGATTTATTAAAATTATAGAAAAGTTATACCCAGACAAAATAAAAGAATAACGAAAAGCTTCGCAGCCAAGGGATCCTACCTACAAGTTTAAAATGCAATAGCAAAATTGTTCATAAGTCTAAGAACTATTTGGATATTCAAAATAAAAATTGAGTAATATATTTATTATTTAAGTTAATTTAATCATTTGATAACAAATTTTGCATGCTATATTTTTTGCTATTATTATTTTAAGGCATTAAATTCATCAACTGCTAATATTATTATAGGGCAGTGGGAGTAAAATTTATTAATCTTTGGCATAATTTCTCATTAAAAGTTTGGAAATTTTCACAGCATGAGTGAGCTTCTATTACCAAAGAAGTAACTACATGCTTAATCTGGTACCTCTAAGTCTAACATTCTGCTTTACTTTTGAACAATTTTTCCATCATGCGCGTCGCATAAAAGTATTTATCGACAATACGACAATCTATAAACACTATCAAGTTAAAAAAAGACATTAAACATAAAAATCTGTTCAATGTCTGCATCATTGAAAACTTAGTATATTTAATTAGTCTTCGGATCGACTTTTTCTCATTTAAACACAAATATTCATATAAATATTTAGCTTATTCTCTTACCAATAGTTTCTAAAGAAGTTTTGCCTTATTACAATATTTTTTTGAATTTCAAATTGTTAACATTAAACTGCATTCTTCTTAATTTAATTGAGTAAAACAAAGTATGGAGTCATTTCTCGTTCACTGATTCCTTTATTAATTTTGAGATCTTGTAACTATGCCTAAAATATTTTTTCTTACTGAAATTTAAATAAAATGCCATAAAAGAAGTGGTAGAGGAATGATTAATATTTATAAACAGAAGTTTCACTTTCATTTTTTCAAACATTTATACTTATAAAACATTTTATGTTTAGCATACAGCAGCGCACAACATAAGGAAATGTAAAAAGGAAGAATATTTCCTTAAATTAATTTCATCTGAAATTCGAACTAAATCTATAAATCTGATATAAAAGCCCCTCCAAAGCAAATTTCTTTCATCCAGCTCTTTGCTACTTTCAACTATCGAGTTCGTATATACTCAGACTGACAGATAGTCTGTCTTCTGATTGATTTATCATAAAATATCTTACACATAATTTTGGTATTTAAGTAATATACAAAATCTCATTTATCTAGTTTCTTGAGTTTTTTAGTACTCATGCAGTTATGATTCTGAAACTTTTTTTCGGGTTCAGATCTAAAAGCTTGAGTATTTGAGTATTTCGTATAGACGAAAATAAATATATATTTGTATATTTTATGCAAAAAAATATCATATGCTATTTATTTTGTATATCAAATAAGTAGATCCACTTTCAGTAATTTAAAAAACATTACCGTTAACGTCGTTACATACCCCGAGCTTGGAACGTGGAAGAAAAAGCACAACCATACTTCCGAAAAAAAGACATGATCTGTCAGTCACGTGACCTGACTGACATCGAATTGTTTGAATTTCCATGAAGGACAACCCAAAAAAATTCAAGTCCAAATTGCTTTCTTCATCGGATGGAGATATTAATTGAAAAGGTTTTGCGTGGAAATAAGTTCTAAACAACTGGTAAGAAATGGAAATATGATTGAAAAAAAGTTTTGGCTAAGATACAACACTGGTAGGTAAATATATAAAATTATTCAGCGCAAAAAAGAAATTATAGTCAAACGAAAAAAAAATGACAAAAAATTTATTAAAAATGCTAAAAATAACCGTCAGGGAGAAAAGTCAAAGGATGCAGAACAGAAATTTAATAATCAATTCAGAGCAGAAATTTAATTTGATAACAGAAATTTAATTTCAAGTTATACCGAAGGATTATAATACATCAACAAAGCCTTGCATTCGAAATAACGATTTTGTTGACTTTATAAAATAGAAAGGGATAGAAGATAAAATTTCCATTTTACGCACCAAAACAAAAAAAAAAGCTTCTCCCCCTACCAAGTTTTATGAAAATCACGTGTGCTTGAAATAACTCACTGAATTAAATGTTAAATGTACTTTATGACTTAAACATTCTGAAATTTTTTTCTCTATGTTACTAGCTAAGCGTAAACATTAATGTTTTTTAACCTAAGAATTTGATTGTTGATATGAATACCTTAACTGGCACTAGTTGGTATTGCTATCTGTAAAGGTTGTTTTCCCTCAACAGCACTCTATATGCAGGAAAACATCGCAATTAAAAAGGAAAACAATGCATCTCTCATACAAAAGGTTTTGTTCTCAATCAACCATAAATGCATAAATTTGAAACTTTATACATACATTATAAATAGATATAGCTTCATACCGCTTTTACGATGGTATCATTAATGTTTCCATACTTTTCTTTTAGTCCCTTCTGATTTCCTATGATCACTATCGTTTTTCTTTTTTCTTTTCGTTCCGTCTAATTTCCTATGATCACAATTTATTCTTTTCTTTTCATTCCTTCAGGTTTACTATGATCAAACTTTATTCTTTTTGTTCTATCTAATTTACTATTAAAACAATTTATTCTTCTCTTTTAATCATCTTTAATTTCCTATTAACAGAAAGTATTCTTTTTCCCCCTTCGTGGATATCCTATGCATACAATATATTCTTTCTTTTGGTCACTTCTGATTTCTTACGACCAATATTTATTATTTTTTTTCTTTTAATCAGTTTGCTTCCTATTTGGACCACAATTTAATTTATTTCTTAATCCTCTTTTAGTTTGAAATTATGCAACAAATGAAAAAATTAGTTTTGGTTAATTAGAATTCATGTCTGGCATAAATGGAATATATGGTTTGATTATTGGAATTTCAGAGCTCTTACAAATTGTTCAACTTTCCTTAAACCTATTTTTTAGAAATTTTGTCTTCTTACTTTTTTAGCTACAACATAATCAACTTCTTTATTTTTTTCCCCCTTCAAATAGCAACTAAATCACTGAAATGGCATATTTCACGACTCATTATAAAGAAAAATTCACGAATAAACTGCAAAAATTTAAAATTTGCATTTAAAAAGAAAAAGAATTTTCATTTGTGGAATAATTGAATACAGCAGTGAATTTTACAACAAATGCAGACGAAAATTCTTCCTAACAGATTACTTCAATCCCGCACATTTAAGCGATTAGTCTTTTTTTTTGGTCAAATTATCTAAAAGCCTTGGCGACTAGCGTCTCCAAATGTAGTCGTTTGAAGCTTTGTTATGAGCCAAAAAGCAAAAATATGGCCATCAACGAAACCCGCCGATTTTTTTTTCTTTATACATTATTAGCTCTATTAACTTTTCGCTTGAGCAAACATTAATAGTTAAGCCCACACATATATAACGATTCTCGTTCATTATTTATCTTTGAAAATAAAAACCCAATTTGCCAAAAAAAAAGTGTTCTTCTTTATGGAATTTCCGTGTTATCATTTTCGATTAAACTATTTATCGCTGCATTATTTCAGTCTCTTTAGAGATTTTCATGCAAAATGATGACGTGTTATTTAAATTCAACTAAAAAAATGAACCTCAACATTATTACTTATTCGTTCTCATTTCTCATTCTTTTCAATTGTTTGATGTAAGAGGTCAAATGTGTAGAATTCAAAAACTAATATAAATTATAATATAGTAAAAAATAAGGTTTTATTTGTGGATTGTAATTCATTGTCACTATTATATCAAAATGTCATATGTCACATTTGTCAAAATAATTTATTGATGCAAAACATTATATTTATTAGATAAATTTCTTCTCAAATTCTTTATGAGATATGCAAATGTTGTATGTTGACACAAAATACTGACGGTTCAGAATGTACAATTTTGTATATTCTACTTTGTGTGTGATTTAGGACATAAGACATTGTAAAATAATAGCGACTATATAAAGAATGTTATTCCAAGAGTTTATTTTATTTCCATATCAGATATCAACTTCCAATAATTTCTGCCATTACTATTTATAAGACAATGTCTTGCTCGATAATACTATGACAAAAATTTTATATAGATAGTATTTTAGCAAAGCACTATATATTTTCTTTTAAATCTGTTTAAATTTTATATGATGTTTATGCTAATTCAATCTCTAAAAAGGCATTTTGTAAAGAAATGAACCAAGTATTGTACAAATATATATTGTATTCCCAAATGAATGGATATCCCTGAGTTGTAGAATCTTCAGATTTTTTTCTGGCGGATTGCTGCCCCTCTTGGAAGACATCTAGTCATACTGGTTAGTGGTGTCCTTTGATTAAAAGAGAAATAACATATTATATAATATCACACCAAGTATTCCACCAAGCAGGGAGAGAGCGCGTTAATTCAATTTTTGTTGGTAGCAGATGTTAGAGGAAGCAACATTTACAGTAAAATTAATAGTAGATGTTAAGTGAAAACAATATTTACAGTAAAATTGGCAATAGGTGAGAAGAGGAAACATCATTTACTGTAAAAATGCATATCAAGATACATTTTTCAAAAGTGGGAAGAATTTTATTCTAGTGATTGTGATTGCCCCAGTCATGACATGCCATCTATGTTTATATCACTAACGATTGAAATCATTTCAACCATGGGGAAACAAAATAACATGGGGACGCATACTCTCAGTGCCAAACGTATTCGACTTCCTTTTGCTTTCTTTTCGCCGAAGCACACCCTAGAATTTAAGTTTTCCTGTCGGTTGAATGAATATACGAGGAAAAATTTATTAAACCTCAATGTGGGTAGTCTCCCTGAAACTTTCGCGCATACGTTCTGATAAAGAGTTATACCTCTCCCCCACCCCCAATAAAAAATGTGGACCATGGGGAAGGAATCGAAAACGTTGAAGTGGAGTGGCGAACTATAATTACGAAATATAGATCTTCGGCGTGAATCTAATACTTTTACTGAATCTGTCGAGTGAATGCATATTTTGGGTGTTTTTTCTGACTGATCAAAATTTGACACTGGACTATAACTGAAGTCACATAACGGATTTAAATTATGTAAGTCATTACGTTTATGAGACATTGCATTTACACGCATGCGAAAGTAAATACCATCAGACGATCAACGCTTTGGCGGATTTGGTTCAAAATTTGACGATGTTTAGATTCTAAATCTATGTGTAAAATATTTTTTAGTGTACCCTTATTCTGTGTGTACCATTTATTTATTTAACACTTTACATTTTGAGGTTAATAAGTTCACTTGTATTTCGACAGCCGGACATATACAGATTTCCGTACAGACTTCCTTTTGACGGATTTGTTTTCAAAATTTGATAGAAATTTGGAAGTAGATAGAAATATACAAATATAGTTGTAATTCTATATATGAAATTACATCCATCTAGATCAAAGCATATTTGAGTTGCCATATTCACATTCTGAAAAACAGACAGGCAGACAGACATAATTCCAAAAGTGTGTTTTTCGGATTCAGGGAAGGCTGAAGGGTGAGATTCATCAAAATTTCGAGTTCTTATTTTTTGATAATTGTTCTTTACTTCGTGTATGAGAATGTAAAAATAGTATGCCAAAGATTATATTCAATACACTATATGTCATTGCAGCAATTATAGAATAGAATATATAATTATAAAAAAAGAGTGTGCTTGGTGAAGAAAATGAATCCGTGAAATTTGATGAAAAATTTAATTTGCTTGGAAAAGAACTTGATAAGGAATATCGTTCAAACAAATTATTCTGGTCTTGGATTTGTGGAAATCAGATCTTCAGTATTCCGAAGAAACTGCACAAAGATTTTTGTTTTGAGCTTGGAGATTTTGTTTTTCATCGCATTCTTCACCAGATAGGTTCGAGGTAATGGATGATTCTACTAAGGTCAAAAAACATGGCGAGAGCACAGGTATTGGCTTAATGAAGTGGATCACCCCTTCCCTGTAGTTTACGTGATCAGAATCCTCGATACAGAATTGCTTGTAGTATGACTCAAATGGGCCATGACCGGTTGCAAAAATTATGCTTTGCTTTACTCATGTCCGTTCCACCAATATCTTCTGACAACAATGGAATTACTGCACTCTCACTCAGTTTGAAAGAATCCTTTGTATGACTGTGTGTGTGGCTTCTGTTACACTTAAAGACTATCGCTGTGTGTGTGTGTGTGTGTGTGTGTGTGTGTGTGTGTGTGTGTGTGT
>JAPMOR010066541.1:255656-277177 GCA_026543865.1 Argiope aurantia
TGTGTGTGTGTGTGTGTGTGTGTGTGTGTGTGTGTGTGTGTGTGTGTGCGAGCGCCTTCTGTTACACTTAACGAAGACAGAACATCGCTAACTGTTTTACTCTGGCATAAAATCCGGATTTCCCTTGAAATTAACCATCTATTAGAAGAATGTCAACGTAAAGTAATGCCGTTATAACAAAAGTTTCCATTTTGTTTTTTGCAGAAAAAGCCTACAAGTCGCTATTTGGTTAACTGCATCTACTCTCAAGTTATTATATCTGATGCTTGATTGTTGAAGATTGCCGTCAAATGCTGTCTGTCACTAGTTATATTCCTCGTCAATTACATCAAAATTTGGCATACTTTGAGTTGTATGTGTCTATGGTTTACGATATTTTGATATTAACAGCAACAATAAAAGTAGTAATTGAAGTATTACTTAAGGTTATGTGGCTACATTCGGAATGAATTTTTGTGAAAAACGTTCGAAAATAGTGATCTTTTTTAATATTTCCATAAAAAATTGAAAAAACATCTATGAAACCAAAATATAACAGTCAAGTTGCAAAAGTTTTTTTTTTTTTTTTAAATTGAAAAAAAGGGATTCTTTTGTTAAAAATGGGGTATAAAATAAAAATCTTCTTGTTTAGACATTTATCAAATAATTTGTTTAAAATTTTGCAGATAATTTAAGAGATACATTATCTAGTTCATGAATTAAAAAAATAGGCTGTATTTCTATCCATTCCTTAAATATTGAGATTAGTTTGATAAATAGCCCGAATTTTTCAATCTTTTTTCACATTCTGAAGCTTTAAAAGAAGTATAAAATGCCATCAAAAACATAATTTGTAAAAAAACCAAGTCTCCCAACTCAGTTCTTCTATCGTAAAAAGTTGTGAGATCCATGTAATACCAAGTCGGTCAATTTATTCAGTTCATACTTAAGGGTCCTTCTGTCTAACAACATCTTATAGTGACCATATCAATATTAAAAATCTTTTATGGTTTAAAGAAATAGATTGACTTGGCCATCGCATGAAAAAACAATGTATCTTTACATTAAATTAGATTACATTAACATATTATATTAAATTAGATTGTTAGTGCGATTGCCAAGTCAATCTATTTATTTATACCATAAAAGATTTTTAATATTGATATGGTCACTATAAGATGTTGTTAGGTTAGCTAATTACGTAATAACTTAAGACAGAAGGACCCTTAAGTAGGGACTGAATAAATTGACCGACTTGGTAGTACATGGATCTCACAACTTTTTACGATAGAAGAATTGAGTTGCGAGACTTGGTTTTTTACAAGTTATGTTTTTGATGGCATCTCATTTCTTTTTGTTGATAGTCCTTTTCTTATTTTTGTATGCAGTCGTCCTCTTTTTCTTTTCCGGTACTAATTCTTGAGCTTCAGCTACAGTTTTTCTCAAAGCTCACTCCCTGTCTCTATGGGTTTTTCTAGTAAGCTTTGATGTTACAATTTTTGACAAGTCTGGACGGTAAATGCTTCTTAGTCTGTTGTATTCACAAATTGTAGATTCCTGCGCTTTAATACTTCCAAAGTCAACATTTATTAGATGTAAGTCGTCCAGACTTGTAACTCTCGAAAGTGCCACGTAAGCTTGACCGGATGTGAATACTGCAGAACCGATATCCATCAGTTCATTATTTAGACTTAGGCCCTGACTTTTGTGCATTATTACAGCATAGGCTATACATATGGGAAACTGTTCGCGATGAAAATAAGCACTATTAATAATTTCAAATTTAGTTTTGACCGGACTAAGCTCGTAAACATGTTCTTTATTAAATGCAATGTATATTTCCTTAATTATTTTTGTATTTTCAGGATCAACCTTTACTCTTTGATCGATACCGATAGAACCATTAACTAAACCAAGACTCGCGTCAATATTTCGCCTTAACATGACTTTTGCTTTTATTTTTATAATTATGTTCTCTCCCAGGCCTGCAGTCATAGAAGCATCGTCTTCGTACTTTTTTTATGCATTCACGAGCTCTTTTTGTTAGGTATCTAGGGCAATCTATGCTATCTACAGCTGTAAGTTTTATTTCGGGATGTGGAAGAGATTTAAGCATTGCAGTATTTAATTGTTGACACATGTTTTTTGTAGGTAATGAGCAAACGGTATCAGCAGGAAGTTTCGAGAGGTGTTCAATTATTCCAATTAATCTGTTTTCATTTGAATTGGATTTGAGAGTTATTAATCTATTCGAGAGTAAGTCGCGGTCTTTTTGTGTAGTCACACCTAATCTTATTCTATTTAGCATTTCAACAAAGTCAGAATCATTGAGCTGTCGCAAGTTAATTGTCAGTTCATCGTATATGAACAGTTCAATCCACAGATTCGATATACTGTGGGAACCTAACAACTTGTTAGTTTCATCAGTTGATAGTTTTTCAAAAGATGACTTTCCTCTTACCGTCGGAAGCTGTAAGTGATCTCCGAAAACTACAAGAAGTTTTTTTTCCAAACCACCCATTCTGATCGTCGCTTGTTTCGAATATTTCAGATAAGCTTAAATGAATATATGTTAAAGTATCATTGGATATCATCGACACTTCGTCTATGATAAACAACACTACTTCTTTCAAATCTGATCTCAGAACTTGGAGCATTTCATCATAAAGTGATTTGTACTTCGGTGTTTGCTTGTGTTCTACAGGCAGCTGCAACAGTCTATGTATAGTCAATCCATTCACATTGAATGCAGATATTCCTGTTGGGGCACTAACTGCCACTTTTTTGTTTGAATGCGTTTTAACCCAAACTTTCAGAGTTTTTATTAAAAATCTTTTTCCAGTTCCACTCACAAAACAGCGTAAAACGTCAGCGTTATTATCAGTTGTGTCCATTTTATTTGTGATCTTATCGAAGACTCTTTTTTAAGCGGCATTAAGTTTTGCGATCATACTTTGAAGATCAATTTGCTCTTCTTCTACCATATTGATTCTCTGAAAGTCACCCATTGCGTTTGCAGCTTCCACAGCTTCAAATTGAATTATTTCAAATTTGATATTGTTACAAACTTGTAATTTTGCTTCCCAGCGCAAATAGTGCTTCCCATCATAAGAAAGACCGTTTTACAGTAATCTGTATTGGATGCTGTCGGATGCCGAGCCAGTGATCCCTGAGTTTGGTGACAAAATTGGCGACTTGGCGACGAATTTGCCGACAAAATGGATAATGCTCGAAACTTCGAGAAATTTATCGATCCGTCCATTATTTCTCGCATATTTTAGTTTTTTCTTGATTTGTGCACTAAACACTAATTATATTCTAAATTTGAAGCTTCTATGTCTGCTAGAAGTGCCTTAGAGTTTTGATGATCGGTCAGTCAATCAATCAGTCAGTCAGTCAGTCAATGACAAAATTCACAAACTTTGACTAGTTATAATTCTTCAACTACTGGTTCAAATTTAATGAAATTTGAAATATACCGTGTTTATATAATGCCTGCTTGGTTACTGAAAATTCAGGCTTCTAGTTTTATCCACAACGAAGTTATAGGGGGTCGAAAATGGCCTGAACTGCTTCGAGAAAAGGATGGTACTGTCGTGCCGCTTGTATTTGCTCGACTTGGCGGGGGCTGTGCCGTGCCCCCAGATATATCTAAAAGAATACATTGCTTATTCTCAAGTTTAGAAACTACAGAACATAGAGAAATTATTATACCAAATTTGATTTAAAAATATATGCGTTGAATTTTAATTTATAAGGGGTTTTTTTGTTAGAAAACTCAACCAAAGATAGCAATTTTAGAAAATAGCATCTAAAGATATAAAATAGCATTAAAACACACATCAATGCAAATATAAAATCAGCGTAACTTAACGAAAAATTAAATTTAGAAACTAAATTCTAATGGTTTTATAAAGAAACCTGCACAAGCATTGAGAATATTAATTTTTAATTTAAATTAATCAAATTTATTTATTCAAATTCGAAAAAATTTTATTTTATTTTATTTTATTAATTAAAATTTAATTTAATTTAATTAAAATTTTATTTTATTTAATTAAAATTTAATTTTCACAAAAAAATCAACTTTTCGGCGCAATCATCTACCTTAAATGTAAAGTTTATTGCTTTGTAAGATAGAGAACTTTAAAAAAAATACATTAAAAAATTCTATTTTTTAACGAGATTTTTCGTCTAAATAAAGGTAGCTAAACATTTCAAAAATCTCTTAAAAAATATCCATTTGGTATCCCCAAGTAGTATAAAAAATTCCCAATTGTCCAAAATGACAAGGAACTCAAGAATAAACCATTTGTTTGCAAAATTAATTACAGCATTGTTCTAATCTTTAAAACTTTTGCATCATTTATAACACTTTTATTTCTTCCTTCAGGTCAAATTTAACTGCTAATTAATGCAAATGTTTACCATCAATTTACATTTTCTTCTAATTTCCATTACTGGTTTGTAGACCTCTGGAAAAGTGTAAAATCGGTGTAATACTGCACTTGCAGCCTCAAAAAGATTTAAAATCGGTGGAAATTAATGTTGCGTTTCGAAATGAATCATTTATTTGGGTGATAAAAGTAATTCAGACAGAAAAAAACAGCTGGAATATTGTACCTTCTTTCTTGTATTATACTACTTGTTTATTTGCTTCTTATGTCGTATAAAAAAGATAAATATCTCATTTTACATCTTTCCTTCAAATACAGATACATTTCCTAAGTTTCATGCGAAAAGTAACGAATTTCCTTTACTTAGTATTGTTAGGTTTTTAAGTTTTCAATTAAAACAGGCACACACAGAAAATGAACAAACGCTCACAGTGATGAATTTGGTCTAAAATGTGAAAAACATCATAATTTAGGCGTTAAAACTCTTAATTTAAATTCCATTCCATTTAGTTCTTTATCTTTTTGAGTTATCGACTACAAGACGGACAGACATACTATCTTTCAGCGTATTTTTTTCTCTCGAAAATTTACTAGAAATCTATAATTTTGTTAATATAACTCTATAGCAAACCTCATTTAATTAGCCTGATATAACTTTTTAAAAGTCATATTCACATGTCTGCGGTTTGAAACATTTGGAAGACAGGCGCCAAACAAATATAGAAGACATACTTACAGTTTGGGATAAAAGATTACACAACAAATAGTATTTTCACAGCTTTATTTCTATTTTGAATTGCAGTGTTAATATATAAAAAAGTAAAGTACTCAAGAATATTTGTTCTCCAACAATTGGAGAAAAAAATATAAATTGATTAACTAACTCTGCCTCGTTTAATTCACCAATTAGAATTTCTAGATATTTGTGTCTTAGTCAAATTTCGATTAACGACCAAGTTCTTCGTTGGGTTTACATTTTCAATGCCAGTTTCATTCAAACTGTTTTAATATCGTCAAAAAATATAAAAATCCAATCAATGCACATAAAATTATTCTACATAATGTAAAAATTTACTCTCCCATGTATAAAAGTATGTAGCAAAATATTGTCCAATAGTCTACGATATTTATTATTCAATATAGAACAATATTATACAATATTGCGAATATTTTTCTTTTGTGCATAATTTAAACGAAAATATAATCTAAAATTATGTTTTATTTCATTTTTTAAACAGATAGTGTAAATTGTCATGTGTTGAGAAGGTCTCAAATCGACAAAGGAGTGTCCTTTGTTAAATAAAGAGTAAAAAACAATATCAAGCTCTAAAGAGAATCTACATATAGAGGCAAATAACTGAGTCTTGACCATCTTTGGCTAATAGATAACAGAAACTCATATTTGCTTCCCAGTGTGGGGAAAAAATGTTGCGCAATATTTTACAATATTCTGCGATATAATATTTATCCAATATTTAACAATATTATGTAATATTGAGAATATCTTGATGTTTTGTATTATTATACAATATGTGTTCTCTGTTGCGTACAATATAAACGAAAATATACTCCAAATTTATGTTTTATATCAAATTCGAGGATTTTTTTTGAGCAGATGATTAAATTATCATGTGTTGCAAACTCACAAGTCGATAAAGGGGTGCCCATTGTAAGTTTAAATTTAAAAACAGTGTCAAGCACTAAAGAGAATCTATACATGAAGACAAGCATCTGAATTTTGACTATCCTTTGGCAAAGAATCCTATCAATCAAATTTCTCTTTATATCATAAGCAAAACCTACTTTCCTGGAAACCTAGTCTGCAAAGTAATTATGAATATCACTTTCTAAGCAAAACAGCATAGCCATCAAAGTAAAGTATTGTTCTTTTATGACTTTGTTTACTGAGTGATTTACCTGAAAACTAACAGCGTGCCATCTCTTGATAACAAGTTCTAGCAGATTTATCGGAAAAGTTCAGTCATTATAAATCATTTCCAGACGAGTTGCTCCCTAAATAACAGCATATAAATAAGCAAACCTTTGTTATTTCCCATGATATTTCCTAATTGGCTCGATATAGTTCCAAGTGTGAAAAAAATTATCACGTTTTTTTTTCGTTTCGTTTCTTTTTTTTATTTTTTTTTATTTCGTTCTTTCTTTTCGTTCGGTTTTTTTTTCCGTTTTCACTTATAAAATAATTTCTTAAGGCATGCTGGAAAGCAAAGTTAGATTCCTTTATATCTAAGTTACTATCTGACAACATAAATTTTTCATGTATGAAGCAGTCAAAATTAGGACTTGAAAATAGTTTTCATCCTCTAACTTTTAAGATATTGCTGTTATCGAAAGATTTTAGACACAAAGTTGTTTGTCTTAATGTGGCGCTAATTTGGCTAGCTGGATTTATTTTTCTATCTTCAATATTAAGAAAGTTATAGCGAAATGAAAACTTCAACCCCCCCCCCCCATCCACCATTTCCATCCTCTTTGAGCTAAATGGGCCATTTATGAATTCGTCCGAGATTTTTACATTTCTAACAACTCATTCCAAGCCAATTAAAATCCAAACAAAATTACTCTAGTCATCCTGTTTAAAAGATAACATGGGTAAAGCATTATACGCACACATACTATATATATAATATAGTTTGAGTTCAAAATCATTTCAATTGTGATGTTCCGTTTGTAAATTTTCAAATCATATATTATGGTAAAAAAATTGTTTTTAATACTACTATTTGGCGATAATCTAAGAACGTATTGGTAAAGTGCTCTTTTATTGCTGTAGCTGTTTCCACCCCACCGCCTGTTTTTATTTAATGACTCGCTTCACATTTGTAAAGATGAAATCTTGTAATTTTTTTTCTTCTTTCTTATATATTAGAATATTAAAAATTTACAATTATGTATTTTGTTTATAGTACAATATTTTGAGAATTTAATTATGAGTTATTCCATTAATTTTTATTAAATTTCGATCCCAATTGATTAGCGGGATCCAGTTAAAAATTTGAGAGATAAAAATGTAAGATTTTAGAATATTTATGATAACAAATAATGAAACATGTTACAAATTAGAAAATAATTTTTAAAAAGTTTTTTTTTTTTTTTTTTTTTTTTAGTATTGTGCTGACATGATGAAAACAATATCTGAAATTTAGATGTCAAAATGAAATCGCAAAATCATTAAAGGAACTCAATCTTTATTAGAAATTAAAACACGTTATAAATATGAGAAAAATTCTGTTTTATACTTAGATTATTTCTATAATCTCGTTACACTTTTATGAGTTCATTTTGATGTCTAGATGTTTTATAAATTTTTATTCCATTAGTATTAATAGAAATGTGTTTACCTTTATAAAATCTTATAATTTTTCTATAAGATATCAAACCAATTTATAAAAAAAATATAACAATGTATCGTAGAATATATAATTATTTATTTTTGTTTTTAATCAATACTTGCAGAAGAAAGTTGAATTTGTACTACAAATTCATAATACATAATAAGCAAACACATAAATGTTTTGAAAGGTCACATACCTCTATTTATACATTCTTATTATATTTATTTTCTAAATAAAAATATAATTTTACATACTTAAACTTTAATCAATTGATAACATATATTTTCATAAGTAAGAGGTTTGAAAGCTACAAAAGAAAAAAAAAGAAAAAGAACAAATACTTTAACTTAGAATGTCTCGCGAACAAAGTCAAAACAAGAGTTAGGATGTCCAATATTCAATAAGCAAATACAGTTCTGCCCCTTTACCCTTCCTAGCCTTAGTGCCCCACTGCGTGAGCCGCGAGCGTCCAGATGTTTGAATCCTTTTATTAATTATTCACGAATAACTACAAAATAATTAATGGTTTCACAGTGACAGCCTACGCAAGTGAAACGTAAGCACTAACCTTATTTCAGACTGACAACTGCATTCTGCCAATTATCGTTTTTTCGTTAAACGAGTTATATTTCAGCTTGTAGAGAGAGAAGCGATGTTTTTGTCATTATGTGACGTAGTTGTGTTTTTAACATAATTATCAATGTTTCAAGGTGAAAGAAAAGCGATTTTGTTTGAGTCAGATATTTTAAAGGTGGTCAATGTATCGGAAAATAGCTGAATGGCAATAGAAATATGGGTAAAACTGTATGTTACGGATTTTTGTAGTAAAGTATAAAACGATCAAATTATACCGGAAATGTTTAGATACTGAATTTAAGTGCAAAAACTGTATATTTTATTGCAAACATATTTTATTTTCTCATATACAATTTCGAATTCAGAAGCCGGGGAAATATAATTCATATTTTTGATCAAACAGGCTAAAATTTATCTTAATCAACAAAAGTATACTACTAAATTTCATAAAATCAAAATTATGTGAATTGATATCAGTGGTTTGAATAAAATCAAAATTATGTGAATTGATATCAGTGGTTTGAATAAAATCAAAATTATCCGAATTGATATCAGTGGTTTGCATAAAATCAAAATTATCCGAATTGATGTTAGTGATTTGCATAAAATCAAAATTATCCGAATTGATGTTAGTGGTTTGTATAAAATCAAAATTATCCGAATTGATTTTAGTGGTTTACATAAAAGCAAAATTATATAAATTGAGGTTAGCGTTTTGCATAAAATCAAAATTATGTGAATTTTTGTTAGTGATTGGTATAAAATCAAAATTATCTGAATTAGTGTTTATGGTTTGTATAAATTCAAAATTATGTGAATTGTGTTAGTCATTTGTATAAAATCAAAATAATGCTACGGAGTTTTATAGTAATGTCTAAGATTTTCTAAATGATTCAGGAGATGTTTAGGCCCTCATCACTAATGTAAAAAACTGCGCATTTTATCGCAAACATTTTGTTTTCCAGTATAAAATTTTAAATTCAGAAGCGGGGGCAATATAATTCATATTTTTGATCAAACAAGCTAAAAATATATCCTAATCAACAAAAGTATACTATTAATTTTCCTGAAATCAAAATTATGTGAATTGACAGAGATTTTCATAAAATCAAAATTATGTGAATTGGTGTTAGAGGTTTGCATAAAATCAAGATTATGTAAATTGATAGTGATTTGTATAAAATCACAATTTAGAAATTAAAGTTAGTGATTTGCAGAAAATCAGAGTAATGTGAATTCGCACTTGAGGTTTGAATAAAATCAAAATTATGGGAACTGGTATTAGTGATTTACATAAAATCAAAATTATGTGAATTGATGTTAGTGAGTTGCATAAAATCAAAATTATGTGAATTAGCGTTAGTGATTTGCATAAAATCAAAATTATGTGAATTGATGTTAGTGAGTTGCATAAATCAAAATTATGTGAATTGATGTTAATGAGTTGCATAAATCAAAATTATGTGAATTGATGTTAATGAGTTGCATAAATCAAAATTATATACTGTTAATCATTTGTATAAAATCAAAATTATATGAAATTTCTATGTCTGTTCAAAGATATCTGCTAACATCTTTTTGTAATCTTAACAACTATGACACAGTGTTTAACAGATTGAGCATTTCTCGTAAGACTGCACTACCGTAGAAATATCAAAGCTTTGTCAGGCTCAAGAATTTTCGACAAATAGAAGGTTTGAGGCGAAGTTCTCTTACAGTAAAAAAAATTCGGCGAATGAGTTTAAGGGATTTGAATTCTGTTTTGAAAAGGTTCGAGTTTTGAAATGAAGCTGTATAGATCTACAAACCAAGTGAAATGAAATGAAGAAAGAAACTGAGGCTGCAGTTGCTGAATAAGCAACATCGAAAACATTACATGACAACTATATTGCAAGTGCAATTTAATTTTTCATAAAAGGAAAGTTGTAATTTTGTGTTTATTATTTCTAATAGAACCAAATAAAAATGCACGAGAATATTTATTTTACTAATATTTTAGGTACGTTTTAAAATGAAATATCTCACGGGAATTCTTTTGTATGTCTTTAAAAATTAGATCACATTTGTAATTTTCAAATATGATCTAATTGGAAATTTAACTATAACCGTGTACCGTAGCTTACTAAGCAATATTATCTTTATCAGAATTTCAAGTTTTACACTAGGAGTTTTTTTTTTTTTTTTTTTTTTTTTGCAAATTATGGCAAATATTTTATTTTTCGGCGTCTAATATAAACATCGATTTATATTTTCATACAATGCATACAATTAATAATGAATCAGAAATATTCATTGTTAATTGCGAAAAAATACGATATTTTATTCCTTTTATAAAACTTGGTACATATAATATTGCTTATTAAACGGAAGTACAAAATATTTTCACCCTTTAAAACTTACACAATAATATCTACTTGTAATAGGGAAATAACACATACAGATAGGCAGACAGACATAATTCTAAAATTTCTTCTTTCTTAACCCTTTAAAAGGGCCATTTTTTTCTAGTCATATTATGTTAAAATATTTTAGGCTTGTAATTAGAATAAGAAAAGGGATTTATCTAGCTTATTAGATAAATTTGATTAATTAATTATTTTGGTAAATTAAAAATTAAGTGACAAACCAAGACACATCATTTTGTGCGAGATAAAGAACTAAAGCATCTAAGTTTCTGTCTTTCTAAAAAAATTTGTCAGAACTTATGACAACCTACATAATTTCATACAAAGATTGATAAATTTGGTGGGAAGCATACTTCCCACGGCCCTAAAAAGGGTTAAAGAGACCAAAAATGTGACAATTGAACCACGCTTTCTTTGCGATTACAATACTTTGTGGTTTTAGTTTAATTATACTAATGTCCTTTTTGAAAGCATCACGATGATTATTCTCACAATACTGTGTGAATTTTGCTTCCTTATGTAAGAAAGTAATTCTTGTTTGTAAATACAATATAATTTCATCTTTACAATGTATTTCAAAATAAAAGAAAGAATATCATATATAAACAAAAAAAACTAATCACTTGGCCCGATCTTTTTTTCAAGCCAATAGTCACCTAAAACTTTCACGTATTCACATAAAAGTGTTATTCCCGACTTACCTCCCCCCCCCCAAAAAAAAAACTTGCGGATCTTGGGTAAAGTCACTAGTTCCTTGCATAGCACTGGTGAACAATAGTTACGAATTATTGATCTACAGAGAAAATTTAATGTTTCTATAGTATCTATTATTTGATTCTTGAAACTTTTTTTGGTCTGATTAATCCCTGACAGGTTGTTATTAATATTCAAAAAACAAAGTTGTGTTTTAGTATCTGTGTGTTTTCCCAATCCATTGAAACAAAAAATTGACACAGAACCACAATTGAAACCACAAATTCATATGCCAAATTTGATATATTTTAAGTCGGTGTTTCTCGTTTGCATACTTCTGCAATAATAAACTTTTAATTCCTTGTTGGATTTGGCTCAAAATTTGATGTGTCTATTACATAAATATTAAATCTATGTACCAAATTTCGTCTATCAAGCTCTCTTCGTTTTGTCATTATCGTCTTAATTTATACTCGAACAGCCAGGCTTAGATTTCCCTATAATAGATGTTGCTCTAAATTTGATGGAAATCTATAAATCTGGTGTAAAGAACATATACTAAATTTCATTCCTCTAGCACAAAGCATTTTTTATTTGTCTTTGTCTCAGGCAGACAGACAGACCGACAGATAGCTATATTCCAAAAATGTGTTTTACGAACTCGGGAAATCTGAGATTTTTCAAATTATTCACTTCGAATTTTTTGACGATTGCAATATTTTTTCTATTCTTCGTATATAAGAAAATAAAAAGGATTTTATAAGTCTAGATGAAGGCATTTTTGAGTTATATTCATTGACAGACCAACAGAATTCCAAAAATGTATTTTTCGGAATGGGAAAGATCTGTCAAAATCCAAAGACCGATTTTTTTTTTTTTTTGACGATTACAATATTTTCCTTTTGTATAAAAGAAAGTAAAAATTAACATTAATACACCATTAGTACATTGATTAAGTCAAAAATTTGTTGAAACCGAAACTAGTTTCTTAAAAGGGAGGCCTCACAATTTGTTTCGAATAGGGCAAAATATCTAAATCTACCACAGCGTTCGACTGTGATTTATTATTATTCTTATAGAATATTTCAATTATTAAACATCCTGTTTCATCTAAAATATATATGCTGGAGCAAAACAAACAAGCATTCCTTCATCTACGATTACAAAATTAGATAAGCAGTGATTCAATGTAAACACTAAGCCAGATCTAGACGAAAAAGAGATGCGCAGAGCAATATCCCAGTTAAAACACATCGCAGATAGAATCGCGAAAACCGATTTCGGAGGCCTTGACCTTGGGGGAGTAGTAGTCTGGCTTGGCCCGGAAATGAGGTACAAAACTCCTTTGTGTGCAAAAATAAAAATTGTCGAGGCAGAGAATAACAGCGAAAAAAGAAAATTCATAGCATTCGAGCGTGAGTAAAGCGAGCAAGGTTGAGTAAATCTCTCGGAAAGTTGAATAAACATTTACTCAAGAGAAAACTGCAGTAGATAAAACATTTCAACCCCCAGTTTCGTTAAACCGACATTCGTATTTAATAGTAAGTAATTTGGATATTTCTAAAACATTTAAAATCAACTTACTAGCAATTACTTTTCGAAATGAATAAAACTTTTCAAACCCCCTAGTCTCTTTAACCAGCCTTCGTATATAATAGTAAGTGGTTTGGATATTTCGAAAACATTCAAAATCAAATTACTAGGAATTACTCTTCGAAATTAATAAAACTAAACACAGCATTAATATTTGGTAGCAAGTAATTTGGTTAATTTTAAAACATTCAAAATCAAATTAGTATGAGTGTATTCTCTTTGAAATTCTCTTTTATCAATTTTAATCATAATAAGGAAAAGACATTTAATGAATAATTTAAAATTAATTTTAACTAGAATCAACTAGTGTATAAACTTTAGTTGAATTTAACAGAAAAATTAACAGCTACACATACTAAAAAATTCGACCGTTTATACTCAGAGTCTCACTCACCATTCAAGACGGTGCATCATTTTGACGTTTTATTTATTTTATTTTTTTAATTTTAATTGTTAAATATACCTACAAAATGGGAACAATAATTCCGGAAAATATTAATTAAAACAATTATATGTATATTTATTTTTCGGAGCATTGAACAAGTCCTTGTCTTAAGTGAATAAATATGTATCGAATTACTTTTTCCAAGTGCAAAGGATTAATATAGCAAAGTATCATTTATACTTCTGACCAAGGACTAATGTAAAAAGAATTTTATATGAAAAAACTTAAATCGAAATATTCATAAACGGTTTTGACCATTACAAATCTACAGTATTAAATGAGAATTCATTTGTAAATATTAAGATTTTTTAATACAATACTAATATATTACATTACATCATAATATTAAATACAATAATTGAGAGTTCAAATTAAATATTTATCTTTAATGTAAAAAAAATTAATTCTCTTACTGCAACTTAAAGCAAAAATTATACATTTCTTGTATAAAACGATTTATATGCAAAACTTAAGATTTTAGATTCAAAAAGTCTTTACTCATATAAATCTTAGTCCTATCTTAGTTTGATATTCTGATTATCAATGACGTTAATGTTGAAAACGACATTATTAATTTAATAAATTCATCGAACAATTTTTATTTTCTCGTATACATAATATAGAGAAAGTCGAAAAATTCGAATTCGATATTTTGACGAATCTCCACGCTTCAGACCTCCCTAATGGAAATATGCATTTTTGGAAAATTCCGATTTGTCTGTCTGTAACAAAGAAAACCTAAAACCTCTTTGAGCTAGACGGATGAAATTTGGTATACGATCTGTATACCAAATTTCCAAATTTCTATCAAATTTTGAATAAAATCCGTCTGTCCGGCTATTCGAATGTAAATTAACACAATAATGACAAAACTAAGAATTATATAGATCAAATTCGATACACGAATTTAATATCTATGATGTAGACACCTGTCAAATTTTGAGCTAAATCCAACAACAAGTTGATTGTTTGTCGGTCTCTTCTTACAGGTATACGCGATAATTGAAAAAAGCAATATCTTAGATATATCAAATTTGGTAAAAAGACCGACTGAAAAGATTGACTAAAAAGTGCAGTTTCGTGTCAAATCTTTGTTCAATCGGTTGAGAAAAACGAATATAAAGCACGAAATCGATTTTCAGATGCTATTAACGGCATGTCAGAGATTAATCGCCAGAGAACTTGCCAAGTACACAATAGATGCAATAAAAATTCTAAATTCCCGCCAAAAGTTAATATTTCGTGACTATTATAAGCCAATGACCATGTAAGGCTTTATCTGGCATGATAAGTTTATTCGTTTATTTAGAAATGTACTAATGTATTATAGGAATGTTATTAGTTACTAGTAATAGTTTATAGTAGTTTCCTAATACTACATTTTAATTGGAATTGTACTAGAGTTTCATAGTAATATTACTAGTCTATAAGATTTTTTATTTGAAAACTGAAAAGAGAAAAAAAAAGTGTTATCTCCCACACTTTTGAGGAAAAGTTTCCCCCTTAATAGGAATAGAGAAATAAGAATTAGACAGAAAATTTGCGAATTTTATGAGGATTGAAAACAACATGAAACCGAAACTTTGAGCTGTATAAATAAAGTACTTTATCATTATAATATTTATCCATAAAGCAGTACTATGACGAAAGACGATTAAATGCAAGCGATATTAATAAGAAAATATAAACGATGCTTTATTGTATTTCGTTGCTTTCGTTCTAATTTATTCCAATTATTTGTTAAAATTTTGTCCAAATCCTCACCCAATTCCAGTTAGCATGCCTATGTGCATGGTTTCTAGAATTTTCTGGATTGGAATTTAGAATATCATGCCTCTTCGGATTTAAGAAACGTAATATCGTAAAAAATCTTAATAATTTGGAACTCATATAGTATACAAATGGTTGTTCAATTAATCATATCAATTAACCGGGTAACATTGTATCTAATGGGATTGGATTAAATGATTTCGACCAGAGGTACAATAATCAAGTAACTCACATACCCGATTAAAATAGTTAACTAAATAGTCATTTGAGGCTCAATTACTATTCCGATATAACTTCTTCATAGGAAACATTTTAAAATTGTTATTAGTCATAAACAATTGGCTGTAGAAACAATTGCTTCGACGAATCACGAGGCATTGGATTTAATGGGACCTAATAAGCCGATTGTGATCATTGGAACAATCAGGTAACTAGTTGAGTCCTTGATTTGAGCTGTCAAATAACTGCGACTTTTTGTAGCCCCGAAACATGATTAGGGCATTGTATTTAATGCAACCTATCATGCGAGGACAATTAGTGACTTCACTGATTCTCCTATGCTGATAAATCGCATATGAAATGCCACTTTAATACCTGCTCTCAACTCTACAATCGTTCCCTAGCTTGTTGATCATGTCTATTTAGTATGCTGTTTGTGGGTGTGTTTTTATTTATTATTGGAAGATAAATAAAAAAAAGATGAAAGTGATAACAAAATTGTTTGAAAGTAGGATCAATTTTTGAGTTGAAGAAAACTCGACCAGAATTTAGAACTCCAGAATAAAAACTTAATCGGGCATATTTGAAAAGGTGCAATCATGAAAAAGAATTCGTTCAAAGAATTCGTTCGTTCCAAAGTGCATCATTTATCAAAAGGCAACCAGAAAAGTTTATAAGACGCCATACTCTTAAATATCAGCAGCCCTGCTTAAGTTCAATAATCATACAAAAATTGCTTGGAATTCTTCTGGGAACTAGTAGTGCGATCAAGAGTGCAGTTAATTTTAAAAAAGAAAAACAAAAATAGTTTTACTGCATTCATATTCTTCAAAGTGTTTGAGGAATATCCCTAAAATTTCGATTACTTTTTGATTAAAAAATCCAAGTAAAATTCTGAGAGATTCTTTCTTACTGAACACCTACTCTCTACTATTATTTTTGGAACCATAAATTCAAAAGTAGAAGGTTTCAGACGATTTTTTCATAAGCAGTTTACAAATTTTACGCCACATATAAGCATTATGTTAAAAATAAAGAAATAAAAGAAAAAGAAAAATCTGCCAAAAATTACTCAGTTGGATACAATTACGAAGATCTACTATCGTATCTGCGTCGTCATATCGATACTATCGAAGTGAAACATTCGTAGATTCGAAGTAGGAATAAACATAATAAGTGTCAAAACAAATAAAAGGGAAAAACCCAAAACGCAAAACAAACGTAAAAGTAGAACCAATGCTAAAAAAATGTTGCAAAAGCAGTATAAAAAATAAATAAAAATAAAAATGATAGTCAGCTGAGAAGAACAATAAATATCGTGAGGAGAAAAAAGATAAATTTCAGGATGTATAAAATAAAAACAACACAAGAAATAAACACCTGCCTAGCTAGAAATGCAGCTTTGATTCTATATTTCATTATAAACAATGACAAACTCTTTAATTAATAATCTGTATCATTTATCTAACTTCGAAAAAAAACATGAAAAACACATTTTTTGAGAATCTGCTGGATTTTTCTATTATAATTTTAATGGGAAAAAATTCGAATATACGGTTTTATAAAATTACTAAAATCAGCAAAATATTTTAATCGAGTTGTTTTTTACTTTTTAGTTTTTAATATTTAATTCATTATCGTAAATATTATGAGTTCTCAGCACTTTATGAATTTCACCAACAGGTAGCACAACATAGAGTAAATTTTAATTAAATTAATAGATAAACTGCCAATTAAAATCTGAGAACATTAAAAGAATGTATTGTAATTGACAACACAGGAGCAAAACAAACAAACAAAAGATACTAAACTGTAGCAAATAGGTTAAAAGTTAAAAAACGGTTTCAAAATTCTATCTTTGAAAGAATGAAATAAAATAAAAGTGTATAAAAACAAAAGAAATTAGAACAATTACATTTTAAAGAATTCTCTCCTCAAATCTCGAAAATGTACTAACTATTTTTAATACAAAAAAAGAGAGAAAAGAAATACAAATGTTATTTTAGACAACTCGATCAAAATTTGCATTGTAGTTATCAATGTAATAGCATCTGTAAAGTTGTGGGATTTTAGTATGTGATCATGCGATCTTTATATCAATTTTTCAATCAAAGATTAGAAAAAAATTTCTATTCATTTTGATAATTTTCTCAGAGAGTTTTATCTATGAACTTTTCAACTTCGAAGAAGTCTGGGGGAAAATACCCCATTTCAAGTCTAAGCGGAAGAAATTCAATATGTGGTCTTCAAAGTATAACTGAAAATTTCGTCAGACTATCAACTTTTGAGAGGAATCAATAAACAGAAATCTCTGTGTGAGTATAAAACTGTCCACGAATGTGGGCGTGGGTAACGTAACGGATTGTGTTGAGTGAGGATAGAACCTGGGACCTTGTGGTTTGCAGCCCAGTAACATGACCACAATACAAAAGCAATTGCTCGTGCAGCGTAGCTGTTAACTGGCTTATAAGCTTTCACACAAAACTAATAAATTAAGAATATAATAAAGCTAAATACATCAAATTCCATACATGATTTTAATGCTAGATTTGTAGATTCATATAAATTTCTGGATTAAATTCTTCATTGGATGGGCCTGTTTGGGGATCTGCCTTTATAAGTGTGCATGAACGTGTAATTCAAACCAGCTAGAATGGTCTCCCCGAAACTTTCTCGCATGCTTTCCAAGAAAGGTTTTATCCACATAAATTTATGGACTGGGAAAGGCCATGAATAATTTGCATAATATTAGCAAAAATATTTAGAAAATATATCTTTGGCTCAAATCGAAATTTTTTATTGAATTTATCAAGTGAATATGTATTTGGGTAAGTCTTTCATCTGGCCGATTGAAAACAAAATCTGACACAGAACTGCGTTTATAATTACAAGATCATATGAGGAATTTCATGGAGATAAATCATTGCGTTTGCGTGTATGCGAAATACAGATCGACAGATGGTCAGTCATTTATTAGATTTACTTTAAAATATGATAAGAATCTACACTTTAAAATTCTAAACCTGTGCACAAATTTCAGCTATCTAGTTCTTTATGTTTTGTAGTTATCGTGTTAATTTGCACCTGAACAACAAGAGAAACAGTTGTGTTGTGACTTATGGCATTTTACAAGCCTACTGACAGTTATATGTCAGCGATTTAAGCTGAGTGAGCATCTCTTGTTTTTTCATTAGCGCCAATTAGGGCCTTGGCGCAGTTTAACCAATACAGGCTCTTGTGCCATTAAACCTCATAAACCAAACCAAAACCAAGCCAACTAAGGCCAAGAGTAGGATTTAGTTACTTCATTCTTCACATTCGCTTGCACAACCCCTTTTTACGGAACGGAGGGTACAATCACACACCTCACAGATAGAACACAGAAAAAGAACAACCATGCTCGAACCGAAACTCGAACCCGGGACGCCCAGATCACGGGAAAGACGCGTTACCCCTACCCCTATTGATTATTGCAGTATTTTCTTAATAATTCATATAAGAGAAAGTAAAACTCGAATATGTGAGCATTAATGTATGATTTATAATCAATAATCATAGATCTGTGTCTAAATTTGGCCTAAATCCATCACAGAATGGACTGTACTTTTTATTTATTTGTGTATGAGGATTAATGAAATTTGTTATCCGATATTGACAACAAATTTATTACATTGCAACAAACCTTAATTTCAATCAATTCGGAATGAGGTATAAAATGCTTACTCGAATTTTTTCACTGTATAACCAAATTGTATTTTCACAAATATAATTCCCGCCCTATCTCAGCATTCGGGTTCAATGAATAATCAACACGAGCTCCTACGCTCCTAAAAATTAGATACACAGACTGTTGTGGAATTTCCGCAACAAAAATAGAAATTACAATCAAGCTTCGGTTCCCACAGAACCAGCCGGCTACAACCTCTGACCATTCTTAAAGCGGTTCAAGTCTGATTGCATACTTCGGCTTAAAATATATGAAAAGCATTTAAAAGTTTCAGACGAACAGATTTTGAGTTCCAAAACCATAAAGGCCATTTCAAGGAACATACAATAATGATTGACCATAAATATTACGATCATAAATGAAAGGGGAAATTATGAAGCTTTAAGAGATACCTCAATGTCATTTTGAAAAATAGATTTTGTGCCATTTAAGAATTCCATTATGTCAATATTATGAAAATCTCTTTGAAAATATTCTATTTTCTTATTCCTCTGAATAGTGCACAGTCAAAACTGTAAGGATATAGTGTACCCTCATCAATCCAGGGTGTTTTCCATATAGATCCATCTTAAGGTTTTTCCAAAAAAATCCCTCTTATAAACGGAAAACCCACATGAGTAGTTAAACTCTGGTTGATGTAAGAGTAGCATACTCAGATATTTTATTGGGAAAAATTCCGAAGAAAATCTCACATTTTCAGATTTTCTCCAATTTTCTTGTACTTGAAAATAATTTCTTATTAAAACCCAGAATTTAGGAATTTTAATATAACAGACACAATCTCTAAATGGGTTACTTTTTTGTGCTAAAACATCTACAGGATCGTTTTTCTGATTTATGTAGGCCTTTACCAATATAGTCTAATCAAGGGCTTGTAATTCAGCAGGTTTGTTACATCCATGACAATTTCGTGGCTTATCTTCAATGATTTAATGGTCATTAGAACTACAAACGCAAAAATTCCCATATTGTAAAAACAGTAGTAAAGGTATCTCCAGAAGTTTCAGGCTTACTCTCTAATAAAGGTGTTATCCCAGAGTATGCTTTCATGGCACTTACGTACAATAGTTACGAAATATTAAACTTTGGAGCGAATATAGCATCTTTACTGAATCTATCGTGTGATCCTTGGCGAGCAATTTTGCGGATAATAGTATCCGAAATTCGAATTAGTGTTTTATTTGCATTTTACCTAAACAATTTATACAAAACTTTAACAGCTGTAATCGTAGTCATAAAATACCATCTGAAATTTGATATATTTAAGTCACTGCGTTTTTGAGTTATCACGTCTATATGTTTTCTGAAAGTATAGACAGACAGGGAATCCCTTGCTGGATTTCCCTCAAAATTTCAAAAGGTGTCTAGACTATAGATGGCAATTCAGTACATCCATTTTTATCAATCTAGCTCTCTTCCTTTTGTAATTATGGTGTTAAATTATATTCGAACAGCCGGACAGACAGACTTCCTCTTCCTCTGGATGGAATCAGCTCAAAATTTAATGGAAATCTATAAATTTGGTGTAAAGACCGTATACCGAATTTCATCCGTCTAGCTCAAAGCGGTTTTCAGTTATCTTCGTCACAGACAGACGGACGGATGGATGGACGAGCATTTTCCAAAAAATGTGTTTTTCGAACTAAGAGAGATCTGAAAAGTGGAGATTCGTCAAAATCTCAAGTTCAAATTTTCTGACGATTACTATATATGTATTATAATAACGTAAGAAATTGTACAAGAAGGCCACGAGAAGAATAACTTCTTTTGTCCTAATCACAATAATGTTGTACAAGCGGTAGCTTTAATTTTCAATGAATACTTAGCCTTGTATAGAGCAGCGTAACAAAAGTAGTGTCTAAATATTAATCTGAAAGTTGAAGAAAATCTCACCTAACTATAACCGTCTCTGTCCGTTAACTTCATAAAAATAAAGAATTTAAGCAAAGTTTCTGCTAACAAAGACAATCACACTTTCAAACTGCCAGTCCTAATGTATATGCCAAAGGCGTGGTCATGATTGCATGCACACCAAGTTAGCCCCGGCGGTGTCATTAATTATTTCGGTAAACAAAACAGTTCTTGATATACTCGCCAGGTCAGACGAGCATTGGTCAAACATAAGAATAAGTTTTCTGTACACACTGGAAGTGTGTTAAAAACTAATAATGCTTTAAAAAATATATTGATAAATCAAATCGAAAAAAAAAACTAGTAGGCAACTTTGATTATTCATTTCATAAAATATTAAAATCTGGAATTTCTTGCATAGCATATTATTTTGATATTTCGTTTGACTAAAGACTGATATCTGATGGTGTGTGTGTGTGTGTGTGTGTGTGTGTGTGTGTGTGTGTGTGTGTG
>JAPMOR010066541.1:277187-287292 GCA_026543865.1 Argiope aurantia
GTGTGTGTGTGTGTGTGTGTGTGTGTGTGTGTGTGTGTGTGTGTGTGCGTGCGTGTGCGTGTGTGCGTGCGTGTGCGTGTGCGCGCGCGCAGTATATTATTCAGATCGCTCATTTGAGTAAAAATTAAAACCTGGTATAATAAAATATTTTGATTGTTCATTTGACAAAATAATTAAATTCTGTTATTACAGAGCATGATGAAATGATTAAATCTTTCGCTCACTTGTTTCTTCCAATTAATAAACTTAAGAAACTGAGCAAATGATAAAAAAGTTAGAAATAAGCTGCTTTTGTGCTTATTGATATATTTACAATGTCTTGGGAAATATATTTTTTGACTAAATTCATCCATTTTAAAATACTCAGAGTAACTATTTCGCACCCTCTGATTAGAATAGACATTTCTAATAACTTCATAAACTGCTAAAACCAGTGTGAGTAGTCTCTCCAAAACTTTCTCGCATTCTCTCTAATAAAGGTGTTATTTCATAGATCGCCTTACATGACACTGGCTTACTATAGTTGCAAATATTAACTTTTCGCATGAATTTAGCCTTTTTACTGAATCTTTCGTGTCATTCTTGGCGAATTATTTGGCGATTAATCCCTGGAAAGCATTAATAGTACACAAAAATCATATTAGTATTTTAAACACGTTTTTCTCAACCCATTGAAATAAAAATGTGACACAAAACTGTACTTGTAACCACAAAGTCCCATACCAAATTTTATATATATAAGTCGTTGAATTTTTTAATCATTGCGTTTACAGGTTCATGAAAGTACAGACCGACAGACAGTCAACCCTTAGTTATATTTGGCTCAAACTTTGACAGGTGTCTACACTATAGATATTAAATCTCTGTATCGAATTTCATCTGTATAATTCTCTTCGTACTATAATTATCCTGTTAACTTATATTCGAACAGCAGGACAGACGGACGTCTTCTGTACAGACTTTATTCAAAATTTGATTGAAAATTGCAAATTTTTGCCGTGTAGCTCAAAGATTTTTTAAACCATTTTTGTCATAGATGGATATTTTCCAAAAATCTGTTTTTCAATCCCAGGGAAGTCAAACGTGGAGATTCCTCAATATCTCGAGTTAGAATTGTTTGACAATTACTATACTTACTAATATGAGAAAGTAAAAATTGTCACACATTCAATGCATAGTAAGGTTCTAACAATATAGCAATCTAAGAGTAACAATTTATTCTTATTTTTTTGAGACGATAATGTGCCAATACTTAAGGCTAAAAAGTGTATTGTGTAAATTCTCGCCAAATATTCTCTTCAGAGAAGCATCTTAACACTTTCAACGCTACCGACGAGATATTTCGTCTTTCAGATATTCCAAATTACAGGTTTCTGTGGGTTAAATTTTGTCTCTTATGCCAGTTTAGATAAAAGTAAAAGTATTATTCGTATATGTATTAGAAAGTTGAACCTATCTAAACTGCACAAGAGACAAAATTTGGCGAAAAAATACCGACGAGATATCTTGTCGGTAGCGTTGAAAGTGTTATGATTTCAATTTCATATATCAATTCAGAACAAAGTTTTTTCTTTTGTTAATGTAGCTTAATGAAACAGATTAAATAACAAATCAAATTAATTTTATTTAATAAGCTTAATAAATTTCTTTTTTTAACTCAAACTCAATTTCAAAGTTACTCTAATTTATCATTAGTATAAAAAACGATAATTTAAGGAATTAAAATAAAAATTATTTGCAAGTTAAATTGCAATTCTTTGTAAAAATTAATTGCAGATTGCAAGACATATCGGAATATATATTTTAAAGTAAGGAATCTATGAATAGTTTATTAATTTTATCGCAACTTGATTTCCAATTTTTATCATTTGATTATTAAATACATTTCCGTAACTCAATTTCTGCCAAAAAAAATTGCCCTGCCAAAATGTGAATATATATTTAAATACAGCAATTATAAAACTGCTTCTAAATATAAACTAAAAATTTTTTAATAATATTGTTTTAAAAATAAAATTATTTATTTTCTTAACTATTTTTTACTACAACATGAAGACTGTAAGCAAAATGTAGCGCTCCAGTATATATCTTTGCAACCCATAGTTTATAAAACTTTGAGCTAAAAAAATAATAAAATTAACCCTTTGCACTCGGGTGGTGCCTCTCACTCTCATTCAAAACGATGGATCATTTTGACGTTTTATTTATTTATTTTTCAATTTTGATTGCTAAAAACGCCTACAGAATGGTAAAAAGACGTAGATATTTTTTAATAAATTGGACTTAAAATAATTATGTATATTTATTTTTCAAAGCAATAAACAAATCTTTGTATTAGTGAATAATTATGCATCAAATTACTTTTCCGAGTGCAAAGGGTTAAAGGAGATTCGAATCTTTAGTTTGAAGCCTCATAGAATTAATAGAATTATAATATTATAGGCTTGATTTATCTGACTTCATTAAGCATCCCATAAGGATTATTACAACAGGCAATTTATAAAAATGAAAGTGACCCTAAAAACTATCATGTATAAAAAACATTCGTTTCGAAACATGCAGAAGCACTGGTTAATTATTAAGAGAAAAATCAAATGTTTATTTTTGATTAGTTGCAAGAAAATTATTAAAATATTTAAATTGATTATTTACAATCTTGCTGTTTTGTTGTAAGCAGTTGTGTAAAGAGAATGCATTATTATAAAATTGCGTTTGAAATTAATTTTAGAACCTGCTTTAAATATTTTAAATTTAACAAATAAAAATAGTATTACTGTAAAGCTAATTTTCTTTTAAAAAAATCCAGAAGAGTTGAAAAATGTTTGTGTAAAAATATATAATAGAGTTATTGAAAAAAAAGTTTAAACTCCGGTTAGTTTATTGTATAAAAGTTGGATTAAAATTTCGAAAAAATCATTTTTAGCTTCTGCTTTCCAAACAGTAGTCACGTTTCAAATTCGATAGCTGTAATTCCGATGGTGTGCTCTGCAGAAAATTTCGTATGATTTTATGGACGATATGCCAAATTATATATATATCATATTAATTTTTTTAAATATTTAATAACAAGCCTTTATTAGAGTAATATAAATTAGAAAATCTCTCTTTTAAAGATATATGCATTCTAAAACAATAACTTAAGCAAGTGTGGTGCTAATAGAAATTCCCTAAATAAATTGGAATTTAATTCAAATACTTAATTTACTTTCAATAAATGTTTAAGACATGTCTTTTGCCAAAAAAATTGTGGTTAAATTTCTTTATCTTACGCATTTTTTTGATTTTACAATTCTTGCTTTAAACAATCGATTTTTGATTTTTAAAAAGCCTTTATAACTTTTTAATTAATAAATTCTGTATTCACTACATATTACTTTAAATAAATGGATTCTCGCAATCAATTTTTTTTCTCGAAATAACTGCCAGAGGGTTCCTCTGACGTAGAATCATATTTATATTAAATTTAATCGCTTTATCGATCATTGAGTTATATAATTATTAACAGCTTAAAATTTTATTTATTGAATTATTTTACCATGAATTTTTTTCAAATTTATTTTTGAACCATAAGTTATGTTTTGGTATAGAAGAAAAATCTTTTTAATTAATTAAAATAATTTAATTAACTAAATTAATAATAAAATATTTTTAGTTGTTATCTATTCCTTACTATTGGAAATATGTTCTTAGTGTTCATTCAAATACTGTTAGAAAAAATAGTCATATTGTGAAGATATCAGCCGCATTCAAACGGTAATTTCAAGTCCCGTCGGTAAATAAAGGATTAAATCGGCATCTAGTACGCATAACTATACAGAATTTCAGAACACGAGTATTTTAGGAAATTATTTAAAAATCAGTTTCAAAACAACATCTGTACAACATAAAACAAGTCAAGTTAAATAAAAGCGCGTTTTGCGTTAAACATCCTACAAATGTCCACAAACGAATCAATGACTATTTATTTTAATGCTATGACGTCTGTGGTCATTGAACGTTTCCACTTCCTGTCCAAGTCCATTCATACCGAAACATCAATCCACAACACTCCATTCACTATTTTCATTTTAAGAAAAGCATCGACGCGCATTAAGAACGGGGAACAACCATTTAAACGCGCATCCGGACGGACAAACAGCAATTCCCCTCCTATGAAACTCTATAACTAAGTTATCTGCCGGCCGTGAGAAACAAGCAATGAACTGGAAAACGATGCTTGCGGTGTTGCTATCTCTCAAGCACCGGAAAGGGACGCGGGTCGTTAGTGAAGAATACGATGTTCAGATAACCCTTCTTTCTGCAGCTTTGTCTCCTCAAATCTGTTCAGAAGGAGGGAAATGGAAAGTGGGTGAGCAGGATGTGTGTTTGTATGGAAACTTTGATGGCCGACAAAGCATTTTAAGATAATAATGTTCATAAATTAGAGCACAATCTGAAAATTGCGGAATGGATGATAAAAAATCGTGCAAAGTAAATTGTTGAATCTAAAACCATCAAATTCTGTAAGGATTTAAAAATTTTTAATTAGAATTTAAGCAAAATATTTGTATTTTTCCTTAATAAGTTCAAAAATTGTAGAAAACGTTCACATTTGAAACTGTGAAAAAAAAATTAGATATTATGCTTTATAAAAAAAATTGGGAACTGTGCTTTTATATAATTATTTTTGCAATTTTAGTAGATTTTTCACAATATTTTAAATATATTTTACAACAGTATTTATTGTTTTAATTTTTCATATATACATAAATGCATTGAAATTATCTTAAATACGTTTATTGTTCTTAAATGCATACTTAATGCTAAAATTAAGGAAATATTTTTAAAAAATATTAATATGAATTTTAATTTTAAAGCATTTTTATAAATTGATATTTTTGACTAAAAGCTCAAAATTCCTTTAGATTTTTTTTTCTTTTCCTATTTAAATAAAGATACACAACCTCGGCGACCTGGACCGAATTATCAAATAGGCAACTGTGGATTCAATAAAAATGTTGTTTTGCGATATATCTAGGAAATATAGTGTGGTGCGGCCATATATATTTGCCGGGAGCTTTTGTAGCAAATAAAAATTTGCGAAAACGGTACAGCATTATATTTTAGGGGAATAAGGTAAAGTTTTATCCATAGAGAATGTACCGCGAAATAATGTTTCTGAGATTTCACTTAAAAAATGGAGGCGAATATGAGAAACGAGTGGCCGTTGAAGACATTTCTAGTGGTCATAAAATAAAAATTTGTAGAAGTGGAATTTCGAGGCTTCGAAATTAGCTCTTTGCTCGCGCTATTTATTTTATACATACATAGATGTATGTCATAATTTTTTTTAATTTTTGATATTAGCATTTCTTTTATAAGTAAAACTAGGATCAACTTTCAATTTTAAAGAAAATCAAAAATTGGTACAGTTTCGGCTAATGTAAGATATGTCATCATGACATCTTAATTTCGTACTGATTTCACTCAAATTAAATTTGGCGACCTGAAAATATTTGTACTGGCTTTAGACAAATTCTTCAGTGAAAAAAGGCAAGTTTAATTCAAAAATAATTTATTTTGAGTTATATTCATTTAAAACAGATTAATTAATCACATATAAAAAATAAATGAATTCTTCAACTTTTAAGCAATCAACTCAGAACTGTAACAGCGAACTTTATCTGACGGCTTGCTGCCTTACGCACTTTTTTCTAGTTTCTAAATTATATGGAATCGGCACTTTTGAAGAAAAGAAAACATAGAATGCTTCAAAAAGTTTGATTTTGAGGTTTTAATCAATATTACCTACTATGGACTTTGACGAGGCCGAAAATTAGCAGTTTTCGATTTATATCTCGTACTGAATCTATTTATCTATGAGCAACTCAACTCTCTGTAATAACTCAAAACTCTATAAAGCCACATAGATGAAATTTTATATAGAATTTTTATTAGATACTAGCTGGTATCTGGTGCGTTGCTGCCGTAGAAGAAATAATTTTTGAAATATCTTTTGAAATTTGAAAATGGCTGTCTTGTTTAATTAGAATTGATAGAAAAAATGATATTTATTTTCCTGTTGACAATAAATACATTCATTGAAATTGAATGATATATAAAGGAGAAGAATAAAAAATATTTTTTTCTTTTTTTCTTTTTTCTTTTACTTTAGATATAATAATTGTACTATGCCTATAACCTTCACACAAGCTATAAGTTAGCAAAGTTTTACTGTACGGCAAAGCATAAAATACAGACAAACAAAAATCCACTTTTATATATTAGATTGACAGATTTTTGCCTAATTTGATGCAATGTATCTGTTCATAAGCATGTGAAAGCCATAATTCAAAAGCTTGAAAGATATGATATTTGCCCCAATTTTGTTCCGAGTTTAATTTTAGACTAAATTCGACAGAAACTGGAATAAATTTGTTAGTGTATCTACTCGTTTGTATTTAAACATGGTAATTCTAAAGAAGAAAAATGTATGCAAGATAAATTGTCGATTTGTCACCAAAATTTCTGATCGATATTAAATCTTGAACATAGTAAATTGATAGGAAAAGGTTCAAAATCCATACTCGATTCTCTTGACTATACTACAAAGCTAAACACATAATGAGACATTCTGTGTAATTATCTGAGAAAATCAAGGAGCGGATACCACTAGTTTATTTTAATCATATGAAATTTTAATACAAAATATCCTTTATTAATAATGTATTTTAACATCAGATTTTCAATTTTAAATTTGCATCATTAGTTAAAGCAGAATAAGCATATAAAACAGTAAAATAAACCCATGGATCAAAATAAATCCAAGAAAAAAAATTAATTTAATTAATAATTTTAAAATTGTTATTTCCATTTTTAGCTGATATCTAGTACTTGCTGTTGGAATCATGTTCTTTATATTCTTTTGATTATTACAAAAAAGTAGACTATTGCTAAGATACAAGTCTTCTTTCACCCTTTATTTACTAAATTATTTTACCATCAATTTTTCAAATTTTTGAAACATTAGTTAAATTTTAGTACAGAATAAATCCAGGAAGAAGAGAAGAAATTTTTTTTAATTAATTAAATTAATAATAAAAGATTTTGAATGTTATTTTTAGTTGGCATTTACTGATTTCTGTTGGAAATTCGGTATTCGTGTTCTTTCAAATACTGTTAGAAGAAATAGTCATACTGTGAAGATATCAGTAGAATTTAAACGGTACTTTTAAGTACCGTAGATAAATAAAGGGTTAAAAGGTACTTTAAAACTAGGTTTACCAAGGGATCATTTTGACTTCTCTGAGAAAACTTTGTTAATTTTCTTCAAGAAAATTATTGCCGTATTTTATAAAACTATTTTAATTAATTTTTACTTACATTTATAAAACATATAATCGCAAATCTTATCTTTTTCTTTTTTTAGTTTCAGAGGAATGTATATAGTATACCTACTTTTACCGATGGGGTCATTTTGACCATTCGAGTAAATATTGTTGAGAATACTTTCATTTATATTTAAATATACAACGGCTTGATAGGGATGAACACAGATATAAGTATAAGCATAGAAATAAGTATGTTAGTAAAATTTGAGTACATAAGAAGCAAGAAGATGAAGAAGCCAAATGTCAGTCAGAAGTAGCTACTATAAGTTGTTATTAAGAAGACGTGTGAGTCAATGTTTTGGTGGAAGATGGTTTTGAAGGCCTAGATCAAAAAATAAACACTTTTTTTAGTAAGAAACTGCAATTTTATCACACCACACCTGAACAAATATATTAAAAATATTTAAAAAAAATTATATTTTAACTTTAGAATGGATAGGTCAATTTATATTTTTCTAATCAAATACCGAAAGCGTTCATTTTGACCCCTTTGGTAAAAATAGGTATATGCTAAATCATGGTAAACCTAGTGTTAAGTCGGGAAATGAAGAGTTAAATTTAAAGAAAAAGTCACGAAACAAATCAATTACATGAATTTTATGGGTTCATTTTCTCTACACCCAGCATTATCTGCGCTAAAACAAACAGCTCATTGAATGTTCGAGGGAGTGTATCAAATTACAGAAGTTACAATTCTTCTCCCAAATTACTTCTGGAAATCAGTATGTTGCCCTTTTAAATTGAAACATTCAACGGACATGGAGGCACGTCGTTCCCGGAAACAGTGAAATAAATCTTTCAGACGGAATCAAGCTGTAGGTTGAATTTATGGAGTCAGGCCGGCCTTCCAGAAAGACCACTAAACAGACCAAACGTCGACAGTAATGTCCAACACTGAAACAAAATAAGGTCTTTGTGTTTTGGGATCGAAGGGGGGGGGGCGAGTCAATATAAGAAACTACAGGAAATACAATCTCCAGATCTTTCTTATCTTTTACTTCTTCCTGTACGAAGTTCTACAAAGAGAAAGTGTCATAATTGCCAAATAATTTGGTAGAAAGATTTTGATGAATCCAAACATTTCAGAACGCTCCGAGTTCGGAATGTATGATTTTGGAATCATGGTTGCCTGTATATGTATCCAGAATAACGCAAATAAGGAATTAACTAGATAAGGCAAATTTAATTCTAAGCTTTATATCAAAATTCTACATATTTAACAAATTTAGTTGTAAAATGTTGTAGGGAAGCATTCCATTCGTTTAACCATTTTCAAGTGAATACTGAAAAACAAAACGCAATGATATGACTGGACAAAATTTAGTTTATTGTTTTATCACTATTAATGTAGATCCATAAAATTGTTTCGAACAAATTCATATAAGATAAAATTATCTGCTGTGCTCAGGACGTATGAGATATATTTATATTTTTTAGCTTAAAGGATAAAGTAATATGTTATTTTTATTGATGGAATACATCGCAATTATATCTATTGGAATGGAATTCCTATTCATTTACCCATTTTTAAATGAATACGGTAACACAAAATGCAACGATATGACTGAACGAAATTCAGCTTACGGTTTTATCACTATTATTGTGGATTTGTAAAATTACTTGGATCAAATTCATCCAAGATTAAATTATCTGCCGTGTCCATGACGTATGCGAAGTATTTATATTTCTTAGCTTAAAGGATAAAATAACATGTTATTTTTATTGATGCGATAGGTTACAGCACTATCGGAAGGAAATTTCTGAGGAAACATAATTTGATGAATAAAATTTCTTTTCATTTAGAAATAAACTTCGTCAGATATTATTTCACAAATAATTTTTATCTTTAAATGCTAATAATAAATTCAATTTTAACTATGCATTACAAACTCTGTTTCATACAACATTTCATTTTGTAGAATAATTTATATTCATTTATTTTTAAGTTCCTCCTGCAGTTTATAAAAGATGGTAGAAATGTTTTTTTTTCTTTTCTTTTTTTGAAGCGGAAAAATTAGAGTTGAAACATCGTGGCGTCATCAAATGCAGTACAAAATAGCCCCGATTAAATAATAAATGACATTTTGTCAAAAAGACAATTTTCATCTACTTAAAAATTCATTCTAATGATCTAAAAATTTACAGAAATAATAAGTACGCTAATTTATAGACCATTAAATTTTCTTTTAAATACTATAAAACATTTCAGCACTGCATTTATTTTCTGCATCCACTTTTAAATAAAAGATACATCATGAATAATCCCTGAATATAATATAAATCGTTTTTGCATTTATCATTTGTTTGTTATTTTGCTTGGTAAAATATTTTGGTATCTGCACACGATATTTTGCATCCTAAATATGTATTGCCAAAATTCCAAATATATATATACAAAAGTTTAAAAATCAAGTTAAAAAGGAAAAACAAATAAACGAAATAAAAATATATAAAAAAGAATCGGGCCTGAAGACTTTTTCAAGGGTCACCCTCAGGCAGGGATTCAAAAAAAGGGATTTTTTCTGTTAAGGAAATTCAGACAATTACGTCTAATAATGATTCCTTCGTGACCCGAAAATCCCCTGAAATTAGGCCCAAGAGATATACCATTTTAACAGAAAGGAAAATACAAAACAACAAATTAGAAGAAAAACAACTAATAAGTAAAAATACAATAACAAAAAAACAATAAACACCAAAATACCATAAAAAACTAAAGAAAAACGAAAAGGCAA
>JAPMOR010066541.1:287392-297854 GCA_026543865.1 Argiope aurantia
TACAGATATCATTCTACATTAGAATACAAGTATTATAATAGATAGATGAAAAAAGTGCCAAAAATCGAGATTATCAGCTAAATCACATTTCCTCATTCATGTCAATTCATAAAACATTCATTTCGTAAAAATGAAAATGTTTCACAATTGATCTATATTATATATAACTTGAAATAACAAAAACAAATTTTTCGCCAAAACAAAAGTCGCCATCCATCTTACTCTATGTCTTTTGGCAAGTAGATAGGCTTCACACTTTTGACAATACATCTTACAATTCAACGAATACAACGAAGACATTCATGATGAATCAAAAAAATATATATACATGGTTTGAAAGCAATATTATTAACTCCCACTGAGTTGAAAAAAAGTTTTTTTTTTTTTCTTTTCAATTAGTAGGAGGAAAATATTCAAAATTACGGAAGAAGCAATAACAAAGGACAATCAAAAACTATGTTTACTACTTCCATAAATAACAGATGCGTAAAGTTGCGCAAGTGTGGAACAGTTGTCTTGAACTACACTTAAAGAAATAATGCTAGTCAGTAATTTTGCTAACTTCATTAATAATGCAAAATTTTTCTGTGGTTAATTGAGTTTTCTTTTAACTTGATGCTGAAATAGATGTAATTTTTTATGTATAAAATAGATTGAAAATCATCAATAACACCAAAATATACGTTAAATGCCAAAACTGTTTTAATAATTGGGGAAAAATGTGTTTTTTTAATTAAAAAGAAGTATAAAACAAAACTTTTTAATATAAAAATTAATCAAACCATTTACTGAAAACCTCCAAATAGCTTAATAAGTAATTTTCGTAATTCCAAAAGATATTTTTAAATGAACAAACTGCTTATTATCTAATTCAGGAACTGCAGAATATGTTGAGAAATTTGCAATGTTTTATATGCGAGTAAACTGTCACAATTTATAATTTGAAAAAATCTCATTTAACGATGTAAAATATGCACTAAAACATATATTATACAAATATAAAAAGCAATGTAACATCCCATAGAATAAGCTTATTAGAAGCAAAATTGAAACGGTTAGATAAGAAAATTTTACAGAAATTAAGGATATTTTTTAAAAAAAGAATTTTTGCAAAAAACATTTTATTTAAACAAAGGATGCAAAATCGTTTGCGATTGATGTTGCATTCAATTTAAAGGAAACAAAGATAATTTAAATATAGATGCAACCCAACAAGCAAATGCAAGGTATGAACCGGATTTCAAATTAATCTTACTGAAATTTACATTTATCATTAAATATAAAATATTTCCATCTAAACTAAATATATGCAGGAAACAAACGACTTTAAGTGTTGATGGTTCAAATAAATTAATGGCAAATGTCAAATCGTAACAATATGATTATCATTTGCCAAATGCCAAGCTTACGTTGGGCGAAGGCCGACTTAAGCGTTAAAACAATCATTAACTTCTAAAATAATTGTAATTACAAGAGATGATTTAAAATAAAAAATTCATTTGTTTCCGGACTTTGAACTCACACTTAACGTGACTTGAATCATTTAGTGGTCATTCCAGCTTTAACTAACAGACGGTACCATAATCAGGGTGATTTTTGGTTATAAAGGCATGGAGAAAAAATATTAACTATATACAATCATGGATCCTTTAATTATCCATAATTTTAAATTAAGAGTACATTTTAAGTCTGACCTGATTACCTTAATAGAAAAATTTTTTAATTAGTTATATATAAGTCACTTTTAGCACAGCGGTGAGTTCAAATACATCTTAAAACTTGAACTCGTCTGAAATATTTTTTGATAAATAGTCCATATCGTGAGTCTACATGGTTTTGTTTTATTTTATGAAATAAATCTTTACTTATAATAAAGATGAATAAGTTTGTGGGGTAGAGGCCTATCTGTATATGTTTTGGCACTCTACAAACTAGGCCGCTTGACCAAGAGCTATTAAATCCTCAGAACAATTTTTTTTTTTAAATCATCAAATAAAAATTAAAAATAAAAAATAAAATCAAATAAAAAAGTTTTTCAACTACATATTTGTCTTCACTGTTACTATATATGAATGCGTCCAAGCGCGCGTGTATGTGTGTGCCCGTATGTGTTCTAGAATGCCAATTTTTTAATATAAAAATTCAGTTTCCATTTTTTAGTCAATTTTTTAAAAAATATTTAAAGCGTATTATCCAAACAATTATTACATAAAAAATAAAAAATGTGTTTAAACTGCTGGAGCATGTAATACTGGCATGAAAAAAAATACTTTTATTCACCGTGTTGCTATTACGTTGAAAAAAGGCTCAAATTAAAAGTTTAAATTAACATTCACTGTAAACTAAACGTATAAAAAGAGTAATTTCCGTTCATGTCTGTATGAAATTAAATAAATATGAAACATATTTTCTGGGGGGAAAATATATGCAAAAAATGCTTCTGTAACTTAAAATATTTATATTCTCAGTTCAATAATTCCGTGCTTTTAAGACAAGCATCGTTTAGTTTTTTTAGAATTTTGGTCTTCCAAAAAGTAATTTCTAAACGCAATTTCAGTCGTATTAGCCGCATACATTTAATAGGAAAACTGGTATAAATGAAATAAAGACTACTATTTTATCTGTTTGAGACAATACAAACTCTGATTTTTAAAAAACCGAATTTTACTTTTTTTACTTTCTATCCTACGAGTCACATTCAGTAAAACAATTCATTCACTAACATTTTACTTAAAAAGAAAGCCCTCCCCTCCCCCTATTGCGATTAAAACTGAGTGAGTTATGAAAATTTAAACATTACTATCATATAAAAACGCGCAATTTTAAATGATTTCATTGACCTTCGCAAAGAAAATAAGCACTTGGTGATTCCCCAAGACTGATTAGATTAAAATTATGAAATTTTTGCTGAAAGGAGATGCTTTTTTTCTAAATCAACTTCCGAAAGAATTTATTATAATATTAAGTTTTGATTTAAGCGCCAAAACATGGGCATATTTAAGAGCAAATATCAAAAATTAAGAAAAAACATGTTTACATCACTAAATATACTAAATGAAAGACTCATCTGTTTTACTAAAGATTAATTATATTGGGAAGATCAATGTTTTAGCATATAAATTAATGAATTCTCGATAGTAAAAACTATGAGGCTTCATATTAAGAAATTAAATTTCCAAAACAGTATTGAGAAAAAATATTTAGATACCCACAACAAATTTTCTACAAAACAAATTTTGTGAAAATTAAAAATAATTTTTTTAAAAATCTTCTTAGTTAAAGTGGCTAAAACAAAATCTAAATTATAATAATTGTGAAGTTGTAATGAATCTTCAAATCTGTAATTAAAAAAGCGTGTCGAAAAGTAAATTTCTTGTTACATTATATAAAAGACTAATTTGAAGCTGACGCGAGAAAATATTTCACTACATGTAATTTATCAAATGAATTAGAAACATTTTAATTAAAAGGTTAACTTTTTTTTAAAAAAATGCATAGTATTTTAACTTTGGGTAAGTGAAAATCTATTTAAAGTTAACATAAAAGGAAAAATCTTCATGACACAAAGTATTAACAATGGAAAAAAAAATGAAGCGACGAAATTAATTTGATTTTTAATACAACAATGAAAAATATTTTTGCAAATCTTTATATATTTCTAAACATTTATTAAATTAACTATAAAAAATAAATATAATTATAAAAAAATTGTATAGCAAAAGGTATTTTTAAAATTAATTTTTTTAAAGATGTAAAAATTATGTCTATAGGATAATATTTTCGGAAAATATCGCAGATTGAATCATTTTCTACGTACGAAACCTAATTTGAAGAGCATGCATTGATGATTGCTAAGTAAGGATTGGTAATTTTTGTTTTCCTATTGTTTGAAAATAAGTTCAAATGACTCTCAAATGCGTATTCCAATTTCGAGAGCATTACAACCTTATATAGAATGAGGTCTCGGCCTAAAACCTCACAATGCTGAGACTGAGACTGTCCTTAAAACACTGTAAATAGTCAATAAAATTAGTATGTACTTAAAATACAATCTTTCCACTTACTAAAAATTAAAATTATTAGATGCAATTACAAATTAAAGCATTTTCCGGCCCAAGCGACGGACATTTTGAGATCCTTTTTTAATATTAGTTAATTTAGTTTCAACAATTTGGGAGGGGGGGAATTAAACTTATCAACATATTGGTAATTCATTGCAGCGCTTTTTTATTTGTATTAGTAAAACTTGAAAAGATGTTTTTTTGAATTATTAATTATCTCATTTTTTAAGACACATATCGTAGAAAAAATGTTTAAAATTATAAACTCAGTGTGAAAGTAATCATAACTATCATTTAAATATTTATTTACTTACCAATAAAGCGTTCAATTATTAGAATAGTTTATTAGGAAATAATAAATTTCAAACACATGTAACAAAATTATTTTACTGGATTTGTCAACTGGAATATGACATCATTAGTTTAAAAAAATGATTAATATTTAAATACTTTATAAATAGTTATATTTTCATTTTTAAAAAAGATTTCAATAATTGAATGAAAACATACAATGTAATCTTAATATTTTACAATTTATGAAATATTTTTCCTACCAATTCATTTATTTGAAACTTAGGCTAACAGTATTTTCAATCGACCTGCTTCAATTCTAGACAGTTACCTAATCGGAAATCCGCTACTGATGTCATGTCATATTTTAATAAAAGTAGAGTCATTTCAAGTGACATCAAATTAATATGGCAAAAGCAACTTCGAATGCCATAAAATATCTAACTGCAGTTTGTTTTACGCTTTCGCATCTTCAAGAAGAGCAACGAATTTCAAATTTAATTTGTATTGGCATATTTATCATGTAACCTTCGGTATGTACGTAATTCATGGTAATTTGACAAATTTAACTGCACTTGTCATAAAACATCCAACTGTACGCCGTTTCACGTCCCCCTCCCCCCTTCAACAAGTATGAAGAAACTAAATTAATAAGAAACAGCGTATTAGTTGTGTATCTCTGTACATATAGACCACAAAAAATAATACAAACAATAGCATATGCCATAAAATATCTAACAATGTTTCCATTTTTGCGCAACGGATTATCAATTGAATCACAAATCTCGATTATTTTATTTACTGATTTTGTATATCAAATACAAGAATAATATTTTTGAAATACTCTTAATAATATTTAAATTAATATTTACTGAAAGTGTATAAAAAACAATATTTTTAAGCATTATTGACTCATTTTTTCGAAAATAATTAACGCATCGTTTGACATTTCAAAAATAAGTGACAATGACTAGAACACTTTGAATATACGTTTCTTTTATCCATCATCAAGTTTCTACAAAGATATTCGCTAAAGAAAATTGTTGAAAAATCTCACAATTAATCTCAATAATTTATCGAAGCTTTGACTGTAGCGTCATTCTCAAACCCACTTTATTAACCTTTTAGCTGGATATGACGAAATATTTCAGTGCGAAACGAGTTGAATATAATTACCCGATTAGCAGGTTAAATGACTATTAAAATATTAGCGGATGTAATCTTTAGTACTGTAAAAAAATAATCATTTGATGACAGAAATCAAACTCTATTAAGCGATTCTACGATCATTAGCAAATAATAAACTAGTTAAATTAAAAATTTGGGAAAATATTGACACATCGTTTGGATTAAATATCCCTCAAATGCTTTAAGAATTTAAAAACAGTATTGTAACTTAATTGGTGCAATATGATTATAGAATGAACATAAAGATCTTAAAAATTTTTAAACGTCTTTTAATATCTAGAAATCAAGCAAAACTTTCCATATGATCTATCCAAATTAAATCACAACATTACATCAATATAGCAGTAGATACAAAATTTTAATCACTTAGAGCGGAGAAATTTTTTTCGAGCATTTTTCCAAAAGAATCAGGTATTACTTAAAGCTATTACATTTAAAGCACAGATTCGAAATAAGATAATAAACATTTATATAAAACATAAAGGACCAAACATAGTCTAGAAATCAAACGTTGTAAAAATTAAGTTATGACACTGTATCAACACAACAGATCAATTTTTGCCAAATTTTTCATTTTATTTTTTTAAAAAAACGGAATAATTTAAAATTACCGAAAAAAGTGCACAAAATTTGAAATTATAGCACTATTAGCAATATCACAGCAGATGCAGAATTTTCATAATTCAAAAAGGCTCAAATTTCCGACAAATGTCTTATTTCTAATAAAAATGGAATCGCTTAAAATCAATGAAATATAAGCACAAAATTTGAAATTATAGCACAATAGTTTACGTAGAAGTAGACAAACTTTCATAATTCATTGCAAAATAATATTTCGTGACATTTTTTTTTTTTGTTCCGATGTAAAATGGAATCAAAATAACCTGGATTAAACCAAAGTAATTTGGGAAAAAAATTATTTTGGAATAACAAAATGATTAACATTTTTTAAAGTGTATAATCCATTCTAGACTATTTCTATTAAGGCATTAATGCTACAAAATACAAATGGTCAAGGCGTTAAGCTACAAAATACAAAAATTCCTCACTCACCTGCTTCAGGACAACGGCATATATCCTGCCATAGCAGAAAGCCATCAGCAACGCAGGATACACGATGGTAGCGAAGAATATAAGGACTAGGAAGTCGTAGTGCATAACTGGAATGAACAGACATTGACCATTCTCTTCTGGTCCATTGTTCCAACCAAACAATGGCAGCAGGCCCACTATGGTCCCAAGGAACCAGCATCCCAGAATCACGAAGCCCGCCGCCCTGCGGTTCATGGTCCTCTTGTAGCAAAAGGGATGCAAAATGGCCCAGTAGCGATCCAATGTGACTGCGACTAGATTCAATATTGACACTGTACACAGCAGAACTAACACTGAAAGCATTAGCAGACAAACACGGAAAGCATGTCTAGGCAAACCCAGTCGGGCCATTACAGCAGATGGCACGCCAACAAGCCCGACCAAAAAGTCTGAAGTCGCAAGACTTATGATATATAAGTTGGTCACACGCCTCAAGCGTCTTTCCAGCACGAAAGTTGCAACAACCAGAAGATTGCCGACTATGGCCAAAATTGCAACGGCCACTTCACACACCGAATAGAGCAATGGCAGTTCATCGTAACCCATTCCGCCCCGTTTGCTAAGTTTTCTTTTTGATGCAGAGCTGCTTGTTGATATTATTGTTTATTTTCCCACGGATTGCGCCGGACGCTTATCAGGTCCGGTTTGTCTGCCGGTTCGACGTCCGATTGGTGCTTCTTAGTTGTGATCGACCTTTCGAGCTAGCCGCTTTATTCAGTTTAAGTAAACGGTAAACGATTCAAGCAAACGGTACCGCCATCTGGTGCCAAAGAAAATAATAAATCATGGAAAAGGCAAATATGAGAGTTTTAATAAATAGTTAAAAATTAGAATAAATTAAGCATTTTCAATTCGAATTCATAGGTTTGCGGAATTTTTAATATGTTCCCTTGAATTTCATATTAACAGTATGATTAAATAGTGTCTATAATTCATTCGAATTTATTTTAGTTTTTCTTTTAAGTAAAAATTCAAAATTGAGAAAAATTTTCTTCTGTTTGTAAATTTATTTTCCTTGTATAAATAAGTTTGTAACTTTAATAATTTTTTAGACATACAATATATTCAATCAATATAGCAATAAAAAATGTCTATTTTTTTATTTTTAAATACGTTTATTGCTGACATTAGAAGTAAATTGTAAAAACATTTTTATTTATTAAAATTACCTTTAGTGGAATCGTTATACTTAAATTCTTTTAATTTTAAGTTTAAATTATTATTACCTCATTTGTAAAAATGCCTGTTTAATGACAAATTAAATGTTTCTTATCAGATTTAATTTAAAATAATGGATCTTATTACTGCGCATATTTTTAATATCATTTTATTACATATACATTACTTCTCTAAAAAGGGATATTCAGTTTAAAATAATTCATTCTATTATTGTACATACTTTTATACCGTTTTATTACATGTACATCACTTTCCTAAAATTGAATATGCAGTTTTAAATAATGCATTCTATTATTGTACATATTTTTAATACCATTTTATTACATCTACATCACTGCGCTAGAATTGGATTTTTTGAATGATCATATCAGTATTTTACATTAACTTTGTCAGCTACTATTTGTTTCAAAATCTTTTAAAGAACGAACTCAAACAGCTACTCGCCGATGTTATGCTTGCTTACATCATTTACATTTTTTAATTAATATATGAAAATTTAGTAATTAATTCATAAAATAAATTACTCATCATATGTTTTATTTAAAATGAAAATGATTTTGATAGTTACGAAAGAAGAAGATTGTTAGTTATTATTTATATATTAGGATCAGATTAAGCCTTCTAGGGACCCTTAGGTAAATGCAAATTTCAATGCCTACTTTCCCTTTCAATTTTGCAGAACCAAATAATTTTTTTCATCAATTTTAATTTAATTATTGTATAAGCAGTTTTCAGCAAAAAATTTTGACAAGCTGAAATTGAAAAACTCTTAACTGCAGAACATTTAAGAAAAAAAAACTTTTTTCTGTATATCACGCATAAAAAACATTTACAACAAAAAGTTCGACTGTGCGAATTAAATGGAAGAACAAAATTAATTAATTTTCAAAATGCCGTTCAAATCCTTTAAAACTTGGGGTCTCCTAAAATTGTTGCAGCCTTTAGGCAATCGTTTGCTTTGCCTAATTTATTAACACCTTGAAAGGTAGATAAACAAAATAATAAACAAGCAACCGAAAAAGGATAAAAATACAAATATAACAACTAAAATAACATAGTACAAAACAAAAGAAAACCGCAGTAATATATAGATATATACAAAAATAAGAGGGGTTTTATGTTTATTTGAATAAATCTATTATAAATTTTAATTAATTCATTTATATTGAAAAGTTATTTTTAAAAATTATTGTTAAAAACAAGTAAACCTTTATATTAATTCATCGTTATTTTTGTGTAAGAGCGCTATTAATTTTTTTTTGTATATTTGATTACTAAGAAACTTTCTTCAAAATAGTCCATTTTTCCCAAAAACTGTATGAAATAAAAAAAAATTTAAAAACATTTCTACAGATTATAGCCTGTTAATGTTTTATTTTTATATGCTTATAACGTAATGCTTATAACGTTACAGAGATAATTTGCGATAATATTGTCGCAAAGCGTAAGAGTATAAATCCAGTAACGAAAACAATAAAAAATATTTCACAAAAATGCAGTAAAAATATTTTTTTAACTTATTATAATTGGAGAAAAAAAATGTAAAAATATAAAATTGATGTCAGCAAAAAGGGCATTTTTAATTATATTTTTCAATAAAATTTCTAATAAAAAATCTAACTGAATATCTTTTTTTAATGACCGTTAATTACCTAAGATATAACTGTTAGTCAAATTTAATATCCCAGCGTACACCAGACAACTTTAAAGAGTGTTTAAATAAAAAAAAAAATTATCATGCATATCGCATCATATATATATATATATTAAGAAATAGTATTTCATCCTATAAACAGCTTTATATAAAAAAAATAAATTTGCAATTTGATAAATAAGATAATATACAGGTCTGGTCTGAAAATTAAAAACCATTCTTGAATTATTTTTTATTTTAATAATTTTATTATTACGAGAAAGAGCGTTTCTTAAATTACTTTTCTTTGTAATTCCAGTTATTAAAAAAATTTCTTTTTCAAAGATTTTAACCAAATTTTTTTTTCGCTCCGCGCTTCAAAATTGGCTACGACGATGAAAATAACTATTGTTTCATGAAGGCAGTTTTTTTTTTTTTTAACTTGAAATATTTCACATTCGCAGAGAGAATTTTACAATAAATTTTTAGTCACTTCTTAACTGGAATGATTTTAGATAATTTTTCCATCTTTTTTTATTCCAATAGCTTTACAATGATTCAAAATTTTTGAATTTCTAGCTATCATTCAACTCATTAATTTAATTATATATTGATTTCATGCAGTTGTTGGCATCTATTACACAACTTCAGATATGTTAATTTTTAGATTCAAAATATTTATAAAAAAATCACGAAATGAAACTAAAATGCAATAAATAAAAGTAAATAAAATTTACTTTTATTAGTCGGGATAAGAAGTCGAAATTAATATTTTTTATCGAAAAAAGCAATGAATGTAAAAAAAATTATATCATGATAAAATAAATTGCTGGAGCTCATACATATTCAAAAGTATCATTAACATGATAAAATTCTAATTCACTTAAAGTATTTCATTCACAAGGTCAAAATTTAATGGTTTTGTTTTGACAAGCATATTTTTGGTAAATATATATATATATATATATATGTGTGTGTGTGTGTGTGTGTGTGTGTGTGTGTGTGTGTGTGTGTGTGT
>JAPMOR010066541.1:298933-328180 GCA_026543865.1 Argiope aurantia
GCTCAATGTGTGTGTGTGTGTGTGTGTGTGTGTTGGCGCTCTACAGGTCAGACCATTCAACCTATAGCTACCAAATTGGGCACGTGTATACCTTGGAGGTCGGGAATGCGTACCCGGGGGTTATTTTTTCAAACTTTTAATTCAAATTTTATTTATTTAAAAAATTAAGCGAAATTTTGGCGTGTTTCTGCTATAACTTCCGAAAATATTACCGCACAAAAAAGATTTTTACATGAAGTTAAAGATCAAAAATTTATCTTTTAAATGATACCAATGTCTTAACCTTAAAATTAAATTTCTATTTTTAAGGAATTTTTAAATAAATATTTTAACTATATTTTTCAACAATTTTTTTCGTACAAAATAAAAATAAAATTTAAGCTGCACGAGCACGTTTCGCATTCATGGGAAAAAATTACCTTTTTCCAAAGTGTTGCCATCACATTGACTAAAGCTCCAATTAAAAATAAATGAAATCTTTTTGGAAATGAAATCTGCAAAAATATAATTTTCGGCACGTGTCTGTAGGAAATGAAACAAATATAAAATATTATTTTTTCTAAAAAATAAATTCAAGAAAAATTATTTTATGATCTTTTACACTCTCTATATTATTAATCCAATAAATCCGTTTTATTTTAAGGCAAGTTTTGTTTAATATGAACAGGATATCCATTCAAATCAGGGCCACACAGCTAATTTGTAAACTTTTAGTAAGACACAGATCTGCTAAAATGGTCTAAATGTAAAATGATTATATTTTATGTAACTCGATTGAATAAATGCTCTAATAAATAACGAATTTTTGAATTTACATAAAGCTTCTGCTGTGGAAATCACGATTAACAAAATGTTCTTGAAACACTAATATTTTAAATAAAAAGAGTTAATTTCCAATCAACTAAATCAATCACTTAAACTGATTGATTTATGAAAATTTGAATATTACTATTCAATAAAAAGAAGGATAATTTTAGATTTTCCATCGATCGTTTCAAAGAAAATACGCCAATTAGCGCGCAGTTATTTAATTAATTGAACGAAGCGCAAGATTAATTGAACGAAGATTATGAAAATGTTGAGTTTTTCTAAATTTTTAACATTCAAAACTTTATAAATAAGTCTTAGTTGATCATGGAAAATAGAAACATTCATTCATTTATTTAAAATTTAGTGTGTCCAGAATATTTCTCAGAATATGATACCTTACTGCATTAAATTTAGACTTCATAATTTCTGAAATATATTTATAGGCCGGAACAAAATATTATTATTGATTTCATTTCAATCCTTTTGAAAGCAAAACTAAAAGCTGAATTTTATGCTGAATCTGAGAAATTTTTGTTGAATTATTCTTTCAGATATTACATAAATTATGAAAAATATTTTGTAGTTCACATAAGACTTAAATACCGAGCGATTCTGTTTGTAATACTCATATTCAATAATAATAATAATAAATAAATAACAATAAATATAATAAATTAAATAAAATACTTGGTTTTTATTAAAAAATATCTTTATATTAATTGCAATTTCATCATTTCCACTTTAAATTAAAAATGAAGTTTTACCGGAAATGACAACAAATTAGCAAAATATATATAGTAAATTGAACGAAACGATCTGAACAGTATAAGTTTGGTATGACTATCAAAATTTGAAGATTAAAAATGTTTTGTTTGAGAATCTATTAAAAGACCAGTTACTTAAAATATTTAATTGAAAATTGTAGCGAGCGGTAATACTGGCGAACCGGCTGGTCGCCAAAGGCGGCTAGTATATATATATAGAGAGAGAGAGAATCATAAAGTTCATAGGGTAGGGTTATGTATGGATTAATGCATACGTCAAATAGCCACCACGGCTTTGCTGGCACATGCGCACTCTTTTGTCGAAATTTTCCATGACCATTTTGCATAAATGTGACTTAATTTCGTTGAACTTCCTTCTTCAATGCACGCGTGTTTATGGGCTGGTTACCTTTGTCTTCAAATAACCTCATAAAAATAAATACAGTGGTGTTAAATCACACGATTTATGCGGCCAATTCTCAAATTTTCGAACTATGGCCATCAGACTTTTATTATTTTTGAAATATTGTTTTCAACAATGAAAGCTATCAAATGTTTTTTTTTAATATGGTTGCCAATACCTTACTGTGCGAAAGGGGGCAGATTCAAATCTTGCGTTAATTTTGAGACACCCTTTATATCCTCAATATATAGAGTAAAAAGATTGGATTTACGCAAAAGATCTATATTTCGTGCCTATTGTTCGCTAAAGCCATTATTCAAAGTTCACAGTTTTGTTCTGGGAGGGGCATAAATCCTATTTTAGAGAATATATGAAAAAGTTTCAAGGAAACCACTTTCTCGAATTTTTTTAATGAGTTGATTCAACAGAATTCAACTTTAGAATGATTCAACTGATTCAACTTTAATTCATTATTGCTTTTCAACGGAATTCAACTGATTTGATTACTTTTAGAATCAGTTGATACTCAACAGAAATAAAACGATCGATTTCGATTAGCTGATGAAATTAAAAAAATATTTATAATTAGTAATAATTAAGCTAACAAAATTTGAAAGATGTGTCAAAACAAATTATGGACGTCATGGAATATTGGTTTTAATTAAAGGTTCCGCAATTTTGAGCCTCAAAACTACCTACTATTATTCGGCAATGGCACCGCAAGTCATTCGCGGAATTAGCCAAGGTCCCCAATGTTACGCAGGAAAAGGGATAAGACCTCTATTGGATATAATCCGAAAATATCTCGGAAAGGCCACTCTCGCTGGTATATTAACAGCATCCCAGCGTTTCACAGCAAAAAAAAAAAAAAATCAGCAAAAATGGCCTTTTAATTGACTTTTTCATAACTATTGTTCACCAATGGCATTCTGTTTTTAATATACAAGTACGTTTATTAGAGAGTGTGCGAGAAAGTTTCGGAAAGATTGCTCTCGTTGGTGTTTCAGCAGCATCCCACCGTTTAATTCACAAAAAAAATCAGCAAAAATGGCACTTTAATTGGCTTTTTCATAACTATTGTTCACCAATGGCAATCTGTTATTAATATACAAGTACGTTTATTAGAGAGTGTGCGAGAAAGTTTCGGAAAGATTGCTCTCGTTGGCGTTTTAGCAGCATTCCAGTGTTTAATTGCAAAAAAATCATCAAAAATGGCACTTTAATTAGCTCTTTCATAACTATTGTTCACCAATGACAATCTGTTTTTAATATACAAGAACGTTTATTAGAGAGTGTGCGAGAAAGTTTCGGAAAGACCACTCTCGGTGGCGTTTTAGCAGCATCCCTGCACTTAATTGCCAAAAAAAATCAGCAAAAATGGCACTTTAATTGGCTTTTTCATAACTATTGTTCACCAATGGCATTCTGTCAATAATATACAAGTACATTTATTAGAGAGTTTGCGACAACGTTTCGGGAAATCATTTACATTGGTATGAAAAATAATAAGAATTAAAAAAATATTTCTGGAAACGCCTCTTTATTATCAACTTAAAAAGGAAAATATACTGAGTTTCGATTTTTACGTATCTCTGCTTAGATAAGAAGATAAATTTATCTGCAAAAAGGGTTTAAAAAGCATATCATATAAATATACGTCCTTCAAAAAATAGATTTAATGTTTCACTGAATTCTACGAGATAAGTTCTATTTTCTGCATATTGAGATACATAAGAATGGAATATGAAAGAAAATGCATCACAATAACTTGGTTGTTGGAGAATGTGAAAGGCATTCGGCGTGTGGATATATATAGCCCTGTTATTTCCTTGGATGATATGGATGGGACCAAGTGGCAACTAGGGATAGTTTTAATAACAGCTTCAAAACTCCTGTTGTTTATCAAAAGAGAAGCAGAAGATAGTGGTCCAGAAGAATTGGGAATGCATTACCAATTTTCTGTTAAGACACTTCAAGGAAAATTCTCAACTCAAGAAGAAATACAAGCTTACACATTTCAGAAGAGCCAAAAATTCCCAGAGATTATAATAGATACAACAGAGTTACATAAATTAAAACTGGGTACAATACTCAATCTTGGCAGTATAACCATTCAGTGCAAATTATGGAGACAACAAGGATCCATTTCGAAGTCCCACGAAATCTTCGCTGAAACTCGAATGAGGATGGAGCACACCACATTCGTTGGGGTTGTTGAAAATTTCAGTGATTTCTATGGAGATGAAATGGTAACTTTGAAGACACTGACGTCAAGCACAGGTGAAAGAATTATGCAAGTGAAGTTACGTTTCTTTATTTCTTCATCTATACATGCAACTATGTTCCGTCAAATTAAGTTGAAAATTATATTTATAGCCACGGATAATCAACCTGCGACATTTTGTGATTTCAAATTATTTATCTTGGATACCTCAGGAAATAAAACAGATACTGGAAAACTGGAGTCCACGTTTGTATTGAAATCAGTAGCAGAATTAACTTTACCTCGTGTATGGCAGGAGGAACTGATAGAGAACGCAGATCAGTACTTATCGAATGACACACTCTCTCTGCATTGTGAAGTCACATTTTGCTCTGGAATAGAATATGAGAAAGTCGAGATATCCAAATATGACACAACCGGATTAAAGGAAAGTGATTTTGCCAATGCAGTGGAGGCTCTGACATCTAAAGAAAGCATTCTTTGCGATACCAGGCTTCAAGCAGCAACCGAAACATTTCCAGTTCATACAACCGTCTTGAGTGCCCAATCTCCTGTATTCGAGGCTATGTTTAACACCAACATGAAGGAGACTAGTCAAAATTGCGTCCACATTGATGATTTGGATGCAGAGACAGTGAAACGCATGCTTGTGTACCTATATTCAGACAGCTTGGAACAATTAGAATGGAAAGATACTATTAAACTGTATTTTGCTGCGGACAAGTACCAGATACTTTCCTTGAAGGAAAAATGTACTGCACTTCTGAAGCAGAGTATAGATTTGTCTAATTGTTGTGTCTTGTTGCTTATAACCCATCTGCACCAAGACAAATCCCTGAAGCGTGCATTGCGGGATTTCATAAGGAAATACGGCAAAAAAATTATCTATTGTGATCAGTGGAAGGATTTGGAGAACAGTCATCCCAAAGCGGTAATTGAAATTTTACGAGACGTAATTATAAGAAAATATGTAATGGATTTCTATTTATCATAATTAATAGTGATATTTTCTTCATTTTATAGATTTTGTCTTTTGTCTTTGCTTATTTTTGTATTTTTAGCAAATATTATCAAAAATTACTTCAAAATGTTGCGTATAAATTTCAGATATAATTTTCTTTATCTTTTGCTTTATATATGCACTATCCGCCTTTAGAGAAAAGTTTGTTCTCTTAGATTATTGAGTTTTTAGGCTATTAATTATTAATATGCGATGCATTTCTTTAAAAAACATTTTCCCTTGTAATTTCATACGGCTAAAACACGTGAATATAATTAAAGTAGCTTATTGCAAATTACAAAGAGACTAAATTACAAAGAAAATAAAAATGAAACTACTGATTTAATGATTGGCAAAAACACGTTTTCGAATGTTTTGATGGAGAGTTTGAATTCCATCATAGCATTTAAAAACATTGTTTCGTATAGTGTATCAAATTAAATAAAAAATATTATCAAAGTTAAATGAAAAATTTTACAAAAATGAAATTTATATAATTAAAAGGTAATTTCTTTTGTCTTAAGATAATACAAAAAACATTTTATAAGATAATTGTTTCAAAAGATATGAATATCAATTTCGGTAGGCAAGTCATAATGATGAAGGCTAGACTTAAGATTAATTTACGGACGCCAAAATTGAAAGGTTTTTGAGCGATTTCTCGCCAAATATAATCATGTCAATTTTTTATTGCAATTTTAAAAGCTGTTTGTTAGCATTTCTGGTATACATTCAGGATTGCTGACTTTTAGAGAGTGTTTTGACGATTAGCACGATTTTGACATGTTTGGCGAGAAACCGTACATTAATCTTAGCACGATTACTTATCTGGCAGCGGTTAAGACTATATTTGCGCTTGATTGAATTTTTTTTAAAGCCTATTTCTTGATTTCTTTTAAATCTTCTTTCCTATGATTGAATGTTCTCTTAGGGACTCAGCGAACTGTCTCCAGAACACTTCTAATAATATTTGCATCTCAATTACTTAGCTAAGCGAAGCATTTGATTCATTACAGCTGTAAAAAGTTTTAATAAATGAAGCAATCTGAAATTCGTTTGATGTTTTGTTTTATTTTTCTGTTGCCATTCAGCAATCTATATCTATATTTATAATAAAGCTCAGTGTGTGTGTGTGTGTGTCTATTGGCGCTCTACAAACCAGACCGTTTGACCTACAGCTACCAGATTTTGCATATGCCTACCTTAAAAGTCGAGAATGTGCCCCTTGGAGAGATTTTTTTTTGGAATTTTTAATTAGAATTTTAACTAAATAAAAATTGAGCAAAATTTTGGAGTTTTTCCGCTATAGCTTCCGAAAATATTACAGCTTAAAATGGATTTTTACGTCATACTGAAGTTCAAAAAGTAATCTTTTCAATGATACTAATGCTTTGACAACAAATTAAATTTCTAGTTTTAATGAATTTTTAAAAAGTAATTAATCATATATTTCAACAATTTATTTCGCACAAAATAAAAATAAAATTTAAGCTGTACTAGAACGTTTCACATAAATGGGGGGGGGGGAGGATGCACATGTCTGTATGAAATAAAATAAATATGAAACATGACATTTTTTGAAAAGTAAATGCAAGGAAATGTTTTCTATGATCTTTCACGATACTTATATTACTAATTCAATTAAAACGTTTTATTTAAGGCAAATATGGTTTAATATCTACGAGATATCTACTCTAATTGGAGCCTAACAGCTAATTTGTAAACCTTTAGTAACAGACATATATCCGTTAACAAGTGGTCTAAATAAAATAATTATATTTTATAAAATTTGAGTCAATAAATGCTGATGAATTACGAATTTCAAATTTTTACATATATCATGTGCCCTGTGAGTCATATTTAGCAAAATATTCTTAAGGCGTTAATATTTTCAATAAAAAGAATTGCATTCCAATCAACTAAATCAATTACTAAAACTGACCGACATATGAAAATTTTAATTTTATTATTCTATAAAAGCGGGTGATTTTAGATGACTTCATTGACAGTCTCAAAGAAGTCAATCATTTCCCAGAATTTCTCAAGAGTGATTAGCCTAGATTATGAAAATGTTGATTGCTCTAATATTGTAATATTCGAAACTTAATAAATCGGTCAGATTTGAAGGCAGAAAATAGAAAAGTTTATTTATTTATTTAAAAGATTTAGAGTCAGGAATATTTCGCAGAATATGATTCCTTAGGGCTAAAGGACTGTTCAAAATTTAAACTTCATAATTTTTTGAAAAATATTTATAAACCGAAAAAAGTATTATAATTTACAGCGTTTATATCCTTTAATATAAAAATAAAACTAAAAACTGAATTTTTTATTGAATCCGTGAAATTTTTGTAGAATAATTCTTTAAGATATTATAAACTACAAAAAGTTATTCTGAAGTGCACATAAAACTTCAATGTCGAAAGACTCTGGTTTCTGTTCTCACATTTTTTATAAAGACATGCTTGGATTCACTAAAATAAGTCTTTATATTAATTGTAGTTTCATTATTTCCACTTTCATTTAAAATTGTATTTTACGGGCATTATAGAAAATTAGAGAGAGACGTGTAATACAATGAACAGAGCAGCTTAAGGCCCACATACAGTACCGTGCAAATAATTGAGATAAACTCCATTTTTTATAAATTTCTTCATTTCTCGGGAATTTTCTGCCTCAACTACATTTTCTTACAAGAAAAGGGCTGTTCTTGACTAGTCTAAACTGGTTTGACCATGTGATCACCACATGTAGAGCATTTTACCATCCGTTGTGTTTCAGCTTTAGCAGGAGAATGATTGTGTAAATTATCTAGTTCTAATGAATATTAAAAAATGTATATATCACTCCCAGGAAAAGGACTAGAAATGGTATCCTCACCAGCACACTGAAATAACAGTGAGGGATATTGATGCAGTAGCTGGAGTTGGAAAATTGAATGTTTCAAGGATTATTAATCAGCAAATTAAGTTTGGTACAGTTTCTCCAAAACGGAAGAGTAAATATGGATGCAAACGCAATGCAGCACCTCAGACAAACAAATTTCTTGTAAAAAATAGTAAAATTCACCCTCGCAAAACAAGTACAGATCTTCAGAGAGAATTATTAGCTACTAGTGTGAGCATTGATTCATCAACAATATGACGAAGGCTTATTGAAGCAGGGGTATGGGTAGGAAACTAGTAAAAAAACTGTTGTTAACACCTGCAATGAAGAGAAAACGTTTGTATTGGGGCAGGAAATATCAATCCTGGACTGCACAAGATTGGAAGGAGGTTGTATTCAGCGACAAAACAGTTTTTGTGCAAGGGATTCAATAAACATTTGTCAGAGGAAATACTGGAAAACCCATCAGATAACATCTTAATCAAAAACTTAAGCACCCTCAGAAGCGGATATTTTGCGGACATTTTATAACTGTAGGATCTGGTAGCTTAGTACCAGTTGAAGGGATGATGAACTCTAAAAAATATATTTTAATACTAGAAAAAAATTGTGCCTCTGATGCAAATGTTTGCTGGTGGTGTCTTGCTCCAAACCATCATTCCAAGGTAGTAAAGAATTTTTTTCAATAAAAGGGATTAACAGTTTTGGATTGGCCTGGTAATTTCCCAGATGTAAACCTCATCAGAAATTTCTGGAGCATTGTGAAGAAACGTGCGAGGGAAACGGACTGCTCAACAAAGAAAACAATGATTGAGAATATCATAAAAGTTTGGTTTCATTTTGATGACATCAAAAACGTATGTTATAAATATGTTAGTATATGTTAGTAGAATCCATGTTAAAACATGTTCAGGATCTCATTAAAGCTACTGGAGGACATATTTGCTACTAGATTGCTATATCATGCATGTAAGTGAAGTCCCCATTAAATTGCACAGTACTGTAATAGTATCAGTGAATAATATGACTATCAAAATTTGAAGCTTAAAAACTATTAAAAATATATTGATGAAAAACATATTATGAGAATAAGTTACATAAAATATTAATTGTACATTTTAGCGAGTATTAATACTGGAGAACCGGTAAGTCGTCAAAGGTAGCTAGATAATAACACGCTCACTTTCTATGTGACGTACGTTAGCGTTTTACATATATAGGTTAAATTATTGCAGTTTTCCATTTCTGCAATAAAAATTTTGTAATATTATTTCAGTTTCTCGGATCATTATTTTCAATGAGTGAATCAAATTATCTAATGGAAGTATAAGTACATAATGGAAAAGCGGTTAAATATAAAACATAATTAATAATATTCATTTGTGATTTGTACCTTAACGAACTGAATAGAATTATAGGAGAATTTACTTCAAATTTGAGCATAGTTCTCATTTAAAAAATGATATTAAATTATTAATTTTTAAAAAATGACAAGATACTCCAACAAACTCAAAAACGCATCATATTTCATTTATATATATTGTTAAAAATCTGAAATGTTGCTTCCCAACACAGTTAGTTCAATTACTGAAAGACCGTTTTACGGTGAGCGCTTTTAGATGCTTATCGGATGCCTAATCAGTAATCCCAGAGCTTGGCGATCATTTGGAGACTTCGAGACGCTCTTGTCGATTTTCGCGACGAAATAGATAATACTGGAAGAATTTTTGCGATAGAGCCAATAGGAATCGAGATATGCGTGATTGTTCCAGAACCTTCTCTGCCCGGTTCCGGGAACTAAAAATAGTCGGCAACCGAAGCTGAAGACAGTAGTTACAGAGTCGTGCATAGAGTCGTCGGAAGGTTTAGAATCGCATAGAATCGCGGCGAAGAGCAGGTGTTGAGTGGAATTCAAGCGATTGCTGAATTGAGCTGTGTGCCGAGTCCTGGAATTTATTGTAGAAGCAGTATCGAGTCGTGTGAAGTGGAGAATTTCAGAAGTCAGTGGAGAATTTCAGATGTTTGGAGAGACCGTAGAGTGTAATTACATAGATTCCCTCCTCCTACAGAATTCTGTCTGGCCCCTTTATGTGCAACGTTTTTTTATTACTACTGAGTACTGTTTGTAGGCTATTGTTTGCTTTAAGTGTGCTGCTGTGTATTGCGTGCGTAAGTCTCGGCTGTGAAATTGTTGCCTATGTATTCTTGTCTTCGTGTTAATAAAATGCATCGTTTGTTACTGAGGCCTGTTAATTGTGTTGCTTTATCGACTAACAAATCCAAAGAACTCTGAATTCATAACAATATAAATATTTACAGACTATCCCGAAAAAGTGGAATACGCCATTTCTTTAAATATTGTAATTGCAAAAGTTTCAAAGATATCGAAATTCATGGAAATACTTTAACTTCCGTAGAGGGAGATAATAAAGCTTTAGAAAGACTAAATTTTTATAACTAATTTTACCATGGTGAAAACGTGCCAATGAATATAATTTATTTCTTACAATGTACAAGGACTCAAAATTTCATGCTTCTGTCTGTAAATTTTTCTGATATAAGTAAAAGACAAATTTACTGAGTCCTTATTTTTGTATTGGAGACCCCCACTGATTGGTGTTTGAAGGATAATATACATATTACAAAAAAGTTTCAAAGGATAGAATCAAAAAATACTGACGTATTCTTCAACAACATTACAAATTTGAATTCCTTTAACAATATTTGTGTATATGCGATCCAGTTCATTATTTGCCAAAGACAGTTCATCCTTTATTCCAGATATAATGCCGTTAAAAACTAATTGAATAATCGGCAATCAATACGATGATTTTAGAAATGATTAAGAAATGTCACGCCACACATTTACAGAAAATTGTAACTCATGTGGGATCTCTGATGCAAAGAATAGATTTTCCCCGTTCCAAAAGTGACTGTTTTAAAGCTTCTATGTCATTTAAAACAGCAATCACCCGTCCAAATTATATTCAGGAAAAAAAAGGATTTGGTTTTAGCTGCGGTAGAACCTAACTCTATCTCCATATAACCGTGGAATCCACAAATTCTCAAAGAAAGCCAGTTATTCATTGAAATATTGTGTGCGTAGTTATTTTTAGAGTTTTGAGTTCTGAACTGACTATTCGCACTTTATCATGAAGTAACGTAGAAAATAAGCACTAATGTCAATTTCTGCACCATTTTTTTTAATTTCCCCAAGTCCTTCCTGGGAAAAGTAAGAATTCTACAATTCGTTAATGCTAAATTGTTATGTAAATTTCTTTCTTAGAGACATGTCAGGAATTGGAAAAAAAGGAGTTTGTATTATTTGACAACTAGACTAACACTATGATTACTTATAGCGTAAAATATCAGCATATTTTTAATACTGATATATGCCATTTCTTTAAAAAGCGCGCAATTGCGAGCAAAGAATTTTATTTTCCTGTTCGGCATTCCAGTATTTTTTGGGTATCTTATGTGTTCAATTTCTCTTATCTTTTTTAATGATTTTATTTTAAATTATATATTTTTGAATAAAAAAGCTTTTTTTTTCTTTTCAGTACGATAACAAAAGATAGTTTTTAAAAATATTTTAATTTTTTTCACTTTTTTTGTCTATTAATTTCATAACTTATTTTTATAAGCATTATTAAAACTTGTCTTCATTTTTTCCCTTAAAAATAAATACCAGATGGCTATCCATTTGGGAAATCAAAATTTTATTGCCTTTAATAATGTAGCCGAATATTAAGTTCTGAAAATATTGAAATATCGTATTGTCATAAAAAATTCACAAATGCACAAAATTTCAAATTCCACAAAATCTAAAAATAAATAAAGGACCGGAAATAAGCTTTGTAAAAGAGAATAAGCAAAAGTAAAAACGTGTAGATAAGAATTCAATTTTTTGACTTTTTTCAAAAAGGTTAAACCTTTTTGTCGATGGTCGATTTTTGTCGATTGAAAAATCAGGGCAGATATTTTCGGGAAATACAAAATCCCAGAAATCTAACATATCCGAAATTCAAATCTTTACATACATCTTTACATAAAAAAATTCTAGTTAAGTGAAAGAGGGTGCAAAACAAATGAGACAGTTGACTGTTTTCCAGAAGGTTAGATCACATACTCCAAGACAATATAAAATGCCGGCGTCCTGGCGTAGGGATAACGTGTCTTCCACGTGATTTGGGTATCCCGAGTTCGAGTCCTGGTTCGGGCATAGCTGTTCTTTAACCTGTGTTTTATCTGTGAGGTGTGTGAAAGAGCCGCCATGTGAAAGGGGTTGTTCAAGCCAGTGGGTCAGTGTCATCTTCATATTAGCTAAAAGTCAGACATCTGACCTCGGGTGCTTAGGGGACTTTACCCTCAGAAGCTACTGCACAAACTCGACTTAAATCGCTGACATCGTCAGCGCGCTAGGCTATGGCAAGCTCCATAAATAATAACAACAATATGGAATCCCGTTTACATTATCTCCGTTAATCTGCCCCATTTTGAAAATAAGCTGAAAAAAACGGATTTTTTTAAGTGAACCTAACGTACCAATGGAAAAAATAATGAAAAAAAAGTAAAAATGGTAAGAACATTATCACACCAGAAATTGAATGAAAGACATAGTTTATCTTTTTGTATTAAATTTTTTCAAATATTAACCCTTTTTAAAAAAATGCTTCTTTTTGTACAATTTTCAATGTTTTATCCACAACTTTTTTTAAAGGTATCACACAATACATTTAATATAATTAGGGATAGGATTTTAATACCTATATTAGTTTCTGAGCAAAAAACGTGGATCAAAATTTTGTGAAATATTCTGGAAACTATGAGATTTTTTCACTATGAAACTATGAGCATTTTTAAAAAGCTTTCTAATCAAAATTTTTACAAATCCATCCCTAATTCCATTAAGCGTGCACTGAAGAGTGAGCAGAAAAAATTTCATATAATTACAATAAAATATGATTGACTTTTAACATTTTGTAGCAAACAGAATTTTGAAAAAAACCAAACTGAGATAAACAGCTTTAAAGTTCTCAACACAATAAAATTGTAATAAAAGCAGCTCATATCAAGCTGGGTTTTTTTTTTTTTTCAAAAAGCAATAATGTGGCCTTTGTAAGGCCTAAGATATCAATTAAATTAATATATGTTATTATCAAGTTTATTAATGAAGATTATCACATGTAATTATTGCCGGCATCCTGGCAAAAGGTAGCGCGTCTTCCCCATGATCTGGGTGTCCGGGTTCGAGTTCTAGGTTCGAGCGTGTTTGTTCTTCTGTGTTCTATCTGTGAGGTGCGTGAATGTGCCCTCCTGTAAAAAAGGGGTTGTACAAGCGAATGACATATGAAGTAGCTAAGTCATAATTTTGGCCCTAGTTGGGGTTACTGAGAGCAAGAGACGCTCACTCGGCTTAAATCGCTGGCATATCTGACAGCGGGTTTGAAAAGTGCCATAAGTAGCAACAACATATAATTATTAGATATTTTTTGTTCGATAAATTTTTTTTCGTCTAAATATTTTTTAAATGATCTGCAGTTCTGTTTATCAAATATCTATTAATATACATCAAAAATTCTAGACAGTTTAATTGAAATTAGTAATTTTTGTAGATGATTATAATAACCAGTTAGAAATTCAATCGAAAAGAAAAGCGGAAAGCAGTGAAACTAGAAACAAAAAAAGATTTAATCGTTACAATATCAAAAAACTGTCCTGCTTTTTATTTCATGGGAAAAATTAAGCGGCTTGGCTACTTTCATATGAAATATGTTTGATGTAAACAATGGAAGTGGGCATGGCATCAGCTATTGTTTTAGACAAAATAATTCAACATTTCACTAAATATTGAATTATTTTTGAAATTTTCAGATTAGTAAGTGAAAGGTTCAAGAATTATTTTTCACTCAAAATTGGAAAATCGATATATTCGTCGATTTTCCAAAATTCTCAGGGTACCGAGTCCCTTAACTTCTTTCCAAAAGACGAAACTATAGAACCTATAGCGATGCAAAATATACGTTAGTGATTTGCTTCAGCGGTTTTACCACTCTTTAAGAAGGGGTTGAAAAAAATTCATTTACCCTATCGATGCAAATTACAATGAAAAATACACAATCTTAGAACATTAAAGCATGAATGAAAGGTAGATTGAAAAATTCTATTATTTTTCACGAAATTCGAAACAACAAAAGTTTTTAAAAATGCATATGGGTAGTAAACAGTTTATCGAATTCCTTTTCACAGGTTTAACTATAATAGCTAAAATGATGAGAAATCTTGTCTTGCCTTGCGCATTAGCGTTGCTTCATCACTTTACAACAAGCAGAGCCGAGTTTTAGCGTCTCTTGTGTCGGTAGCGCCATCTAGGGCCAAGAGTACGTCTTAGTTAGTAATGCGTTTCACAGGGCGGGCTTCATTCACTTATCCACAGATCATAATTAAGTATCTGTCGATGAGTAACTCTCTTTAATTTCTGTTCACTTCTAATCCAGTACACCCAGCGGTTTTGGCTCGACTTGGCAGACTTTGTAGCTACAACAGATTCATATGTGCACCAGCCACCATGTACAAGGAAAACCTTCTGCCAGCGAGGTTCGAACTCATAACCTATGACAAACAAGTGCCATTAGCAACAACAACACTTTATCACAATTTTCAGAATACGGTGGCAGAAGAAGGAAAAAATGTTTGTGCTGCATAAAAAAATTCTACTTAATGAGAGAATGTAGAACAATACTGATGAAATACTTTATCATGTATTAATGTTAAAATTTCGAAAGAAACTGTGATTATTTTATACTTTCCGAATACGCCTCTAATGATCAGCTTACAAATTTAAGAGCTTCTGCTTTCTCATATCTATTATAGATTAGAAGATAAGTTATCTACAGAAAGCATTTACTTTGCAAAATCATCCCAGAAAGCATTGTTCTTTGAAAAATAAATATTAATTTTTTTCACAGCGTGGAAGACTCGTTGTTTATTGTTTGCAAAGCCAGTTTCAGCAGTATGGAGCGGAAAAGAAAAAGCATTATTATAGCTTGGAAAATAGAGAATGTTAAATGCATTCATCAGCAGAAAATGAAACTGTACAGTCCTGAGATTTCGATGGATGAAATGGACGGAACCAGGTGGAAATTAGGGGTGGAAATTGGAATAGAAGGTTCAGAAATTTGGTTATGTGTAAAAAGAGAAGAAGATAATGGTTTGAAAGAATTCGGATTATTTTACCATTTTTCAGTCGAAACACCTCAAGGAAGATTTTCAACTCCAAAAAGAATTTATGGATTCACATTTCAAAAGAATGAAAGATGCTCAATGATTAGCATAGATACGAAAAATTTGGATGATCAAAAAATGGATACACTTCTCACTCTTGATGATATTACCATCCATTGCAAAATATGGAAGCAACAAGGATCCTTCTTGAAGTCAGTCAAGTTCTTCGCTAAAACTCGACTAAAAATAGAGCATTGTATTTTCGATGGAAATGTTAGAAATTTTAGCTCTTTTCCTAGTGATGAAATGGCAACATTGAAGACAGTATCTTCATCTTTAGGAGAAAATTTGATGACAGTGAAATTTTTCTTTAAAAAATATTCAATGGGAATAATTTTCGAAGCTATAAATAATCCAAATAAACGATTTTGTAATTTCAAATTGCACATCTTGGATTGCTCAGGTAATAAGATAGATAATGGGAAATTGTCTCGAAAATTTGTATTGAACTCCACTGAAAGAGTTTTCTTACCACCTGTTTGGAATAATGAACTGATAAAAAATAAAGACCAGTACTTGATAAATGACAGTCTTTCCATACAGTGTGAAATCACTTTTTATTCTGGAATAGAATTTGAGCAAATCGAATGGGCTGAATATGAAACTGATTTTACAAGAGCAGTGGAATCTCTGACATCCAAGTTGGATAGCCCTTGCGATGTCAAGCTTCAGACAGATACCGAAACATTTCCAGCTCACACAGCCATTTTGAGTGCCCATTCTCCTGTATTCGAAGCTATGTTTAATACCAACATGAAAGAGAATATTAAAAAATGCGTCCACATCGATGGCATTGACGCAGCGACTGTAAAACGCATGCTTTTGTTTCTGTATACCGCTACTTTGGAAGAATTAACATGGAAAAAAACTACTAAACTCTATTTCTCAGCGGTCAAGTACCAGATACTTTCCCTGAAGGAGGAATGTACGATGCGCTTGAAGCAGAGTATAAGTGTGTCTAATTGCTGTGACCTTTTGCTTTTGGCCGATCTGTATCAAAATAAATATTTGAAGAAGGCAGTGAGGGATTTCATAGCTTATCACGGCAAAGAAGTTCTTTTTAGTGAACAGTGGATAGATTTGGAGGACAGCCAGCCCAAATTGGCAATCGAAATTTTACGTGATCTATATGTAGAAGATTGCTGGATATATATCTTTTGACTTTAATTATAGTAAGTAATGCTATTAATTTCTTCAAATAATTTTTTCTTTGCCTTCGATTTGTCTACGTCTTTGGCTGTCATTGCAAATTTTATCTAAAATTCTTTCAAAATTTTGTAAATATTAGGTGCTTGCATGTATTTTAATCAGCGACATCTACTAATAAACATGCGAAATATCTATATAAACAACAATGGTTTTGGATTTTATCAATTTACTATTAATTTATTATTATCATTTTGAAAGTTTTCCATGAGATTCAGTTTATAAAGATCCCAATCATGGAATGCTCCAAATTGCATTTTCGACATTTATTGCTTTTTTTTTTTTTTTTTTGAAGAAATCTACTAGCAAAGCCCATCAGACACTTTTAGAAACTTATGGTGATACTGGTCCGTGATATACCAATTATAGGTTTTGATTTCAACGATTTAAGAGTGGTGATTTCGATGTCAATGACAAAGAACGGCCTGGAGGACCAAAATAATTCAAAGACAATCAATTACAAGACTTATTGGACGAAAAGGGGAAATAGTTGTAGAAAATGATGGAAATATTTTGATTGATATATATAGCACCAATTTTTCTCACTAAATGTCTTTTTTAAGTGAAAAAAATGATCAAAACACATACAAGCACTTAAAACATGTCAGATGAAATTTTCTTATTAAGGAGTTCTTAGAAGTAGCACTTCTCTTATATCGGTCATAAAAGATTTTAAGGAATCCTTGCACTTTTTCATGCATCTGTTTTCACATAATTCAAATTATCACATGGTTGTATTCATATACGAAAAGCAATCGTTTTAATTTATGATTCGCACTTTATATAAACTAAATAGATTAGTGCGAGTTTTCTTATTTCTTCACAGTGTTCATATAAGAACTAAATTTAAATTAAAGAACTTTTTTTAACAAAATTAATAAACTTGAAGCTATTTAAAAATTTTGACAAATTTGAATTTCTAAAAATATAAAAGCCTTTTCCTCAGAGATCTAATATTAAAGGAAAGAAGGAATTTTCTAAAATGCATATTCTCTCCATTTTAGAAATCCCCTCCAATTATTAATGAAAAATTAAACATTCTACACTTGAATGCTGGCAAATTCTAAATAAATTTAATGTCTCATTGCCGTTTTTGGAAAAGTATTAGTCTTTCACAAGCTCTGAATTTATTTCCTTTAAATTCCAGAAATTAGCCTTTAGTTAATAATTATAATTGAATATCTCAGATTTGCAGTTCTGTTAAAATAAAACAAAACAAGATATTGCCTGATGTTCATCGGAATCAAAAATAGAAATTTGAAGTTTTGTTTCATTAGACCCAATAATATGCTTGTTGAAATTAAATATGTCATCCTAGAAATCAGCAAAAAAAACCACCCTCACATACCATGATTAAAAATTGATTCACTTCAAGGAGAATTCAGCTTTAAATGCTCAATAACTAAACACAAAAAGATTTAAAGAAATGGAATATTTTCTTCCAATGGTATGATGTTTATTTTTAAGGCAAACTGATTTTGTCGACAGATTCTAATTCTGAATTAATCTCTTACAGATATGTGCTATTTCCTGATATAAAAGATTACACTGCAACAGCTTCTTTATGATAATTGACATGAATGTGCATCCTAAATTGGAATTGTAAACAATTCTATAAAATCAATTGATTTGATTAATTGTTATCTCAATAAACTTTTGTATTTTGAATAAACCCTTAAATTTATTGAGTTAATAAGCCATTACATGATATTTTATCTATATCTATATCTATATCTATATCTATATCTATACTTATAATAAAGCTCAATGTGTGTGTGTGTGTGTGTTGGCGCTCTACAGACCAGACCATTCAACCTACAGCTACCAAATTTGGCACGTGTATACCTTGGAGGCCGGGAATGTGCACCTGGGGGTTATTTGTTCGAATTTTTAACTAGAATTATATTTATTTAAAAATTAAGCGAAATTTTGACGTGTGTCTGCTATAACTGCCGAGAATATTACCGCACAAAAAAGATTTTTACATCAAGTTAAAGATAAAAAATTTATCTTTTAAATGATACTACTGTTTTAATCTTAAAATTAAATTTCTATTTTTAATGAATTTTTAAATAAATATTTTAACTATGTTTTTCAATAATTTTTTTCGTCAAAAATAAAAATGAGGATTAAGCACGTTTCGCATTCAGGAGAAAAAAATTGCTTTTTTCAAAGTGTTGCCATCACATTGATTAAAGCTCTAACTGAAAATAAATTAAATCTTTTTGGAAATGAAATCTGCAAAAATATAATTTTCGGCAAGTGTCTGTAGGAAATGAAACAAATATGAAATATTATTTTTTCTAAAAAACAAATTCAAGAAAAATTATTTTATGATCTTTTACACTCTCTATAGAGGGTGTTTATTCAGTCCCGGATCCATTTTGATATTTAATGACTCATAAAATAATGAAGATGTAAACAAACTTATGGCATTTATTGATGGAATAACTCATATATTTTCCTTTTCAGGTTTGAATATTTTTATTTTTGTAAATATCGTCTGCGCGTGTTTTTAATTTCAGATAATTTCATTTTCCAGTCTAAATATCTGTACTTTTCTAAATATCGTCTGCTTATTAATTGCATTTTTCTCTCTTTTGTTTTTGGCAACTATTGAAATGTTATGTTTACTTTTGATGTGTTAATTCTATGTAGTACTTTTGTATGTGATGTTTTATTCGATCGGATATTAAGGAGAATGCATACACCACAAGAGAAAGCACAGATTTTATGGTGGTCATAGAGTTAATTTCCAATCAACTAAATCACTGACTTTTAAGAGTTAATTTCAAATCACTTAAACTGACTGATTTATGAAGATTTGAATATCACTATTCAATAAAAAAAGGATAATTTTAGATTTTTCATCGATCGTTTCAAAGAAAATACGCCAATAAGCGCGCAGGTTTCTCAAGATTAATTGGCCTAAGATTATGAAAATGGTGAGTTTTTCTAAATTTTTAACATTTAAAACTTCATAAATAAGTCTTAGTTGATCGTGGAAAATAGAAACATTCATTCATTTATTTAAAATTTGGTGTGTCCAGAATATTTATCAGAATATGATACCTTACTGCATTAAATTTAGACTTCATAATTTTGGAAATATATTTATAAGCACGAACAAAATATTATTATTGATTTCATTTCAATCCTTTTGAAAGCAAAACTAAAAACTGAATTTTATACTGAATCTCAGAAATTTTTGTTGAATTATTGTTTGAGATATTACATAAACTATGAAAAATATTTTGTAGTTAACATAAGACTTAAATACCGAACGATTCTCTTTGCAATACTCATATTCAATAATAATAATAATTAATAAATAACAATAAAGATGATAAATAAAATAAAACGCTTGGTTTTATTAAAAATATCTTAATATTAATTGCAATTTCGTCATTTACATTTTTAATTAAAGTTGAAGTTTTACCGGAAATGGCAACAAATTAGCAAAATATATATAGTAAATTGAACGAAACGATCTAAACAGTATAAGTTTGGTATAACTATCAAAATTTGATGATTAAAAATTTTTTGTTTGAGAATCCTTTAAGAGACCAGTTACTTAAAATATTTAATTGAAAATTGTAGCGAGTGGTAATACTGGCGAACCGGCTGGTCGCCAAAGGCGGCTAGTTTATAATAATCCATACAGTTGTTTAGATCTATATTCCATTTTGAAATAGTGCAAGTGTCATTTTGTGACGAATTTGGTAATTTTGAATAGAGATCAAATGGCATGGGTAAACCCCACTCTAGAAATATATATGTACGATATCAATCACTAATATATCACCTCCAACATTTGACACAGCAAAGCATACTTTACATGCATCAATTCAACAAAGAGATGTCCCTTCGAAAAGGTTTTTTCCACTTAAAAGAATTGCAACATAAGTAAATCATATGACTTTTTTTTCTTTCCGGTCTTCCATCATATTACTCCGTTTTAAATTAAAAAAGAAGCATATTAAAGTGGGCACCGCAAACCGTGTTGAAAAGATGACGTCTCACTATAAAAATTTCTGCGCTTTATGATAAGAGAACACACCTCATATCAGTGCATAATTCACTTATACCAATCCCACATAGAGTCGCGTCTTCGGTAAGAAAATTATTTACAAAGAATAAACTGTGATAACAATGCATTATAGGATTTTTTTAGATCATCGTCCCAAGTAAAAAAAAAAATCCTCTCGGCAAGCTGGAAGGCAAAGGCAGATTCTTTTACATCTAAATTACTATCTACCAACATAAATTGTTGACCTTAGAAACAGTCATAATTAGGGCGCGAAGATTACTTTTCATACTCTAACATCTAAGATATTACATTTACCGAAAAAACTAAGTACAAAAGTTGTTCGTCTTAATCAGGCGCTAATTTGACTAATTTGATTTATTTTTCTACCTTCAATATTAAGTAAGTTAGCGCGAAATGAAAATTTCAATCCTCCCCACTATTTTCAACACATTATATGTGTGTGTGTGTATGTGTGTGTGTGTGTGTGTGTGTGTGCGTGTGTGTGTGTGTGTGTGGTAATGGTATTTGTTGGTATATTGGTATGGTTAAAGGTATTAATTTTTATAAACAAGAGATATTTTATGATCTAAGGGCATTCAAATGGGAACAGCTTTCTCAAGTGCTTTAGCTAATATTTTCCTGCATTACTATGAGAAAAAAATAATGAAATATAATTTAATAAACGGGTGGAGGTATATTGATGACCTACTTTTGATAAACTTCGACAATACTAATATTGTTACTAATTGCTATCCAAAAGATTTCATTCTAACAGAAACAAATAAAAAAGTACTTGAGGCTACCTTTCTGGATTTAAAAATCGAAATTGCTAATGATAAAACAATAGTTGGTATCTACGATAAAAGGGATGAATTCAACTTTAAAATAACAAAACTTTGTAACTATCATTCCAATCTAAACTCTAAAATTTTCAAAAATCTAATTTTCTCACAAGTTAACAGGTTTGCAAGAATAAAAATTCCTATATTGAAACATCAAATAACCTCATTAAAAATTTAATTAAAAATGAATTTCCTAGAAATTACTGTAATGTCGACTTTTTAATTAAACAAGGTATGGTTTGGGATTAATCCTTTGTCTTATATAAAAAATAGAACTTTCCTTGCATATTAGATCACTCAATAGATGGCGTTGGGAGCCTACAATTGTTTTTTACATTAAATACATTAGCTTTGTGGTTTTAAAAAGCGGGAATCACAATCAATAGCTTAAAATTTCTTAGCCTGCTGCTGGTATGTTCTTTCCATTTTGTTTTTTATTAATGATTTTAGTGTTATTTTATGGGGTTACTTTTTTGTTTTTATTGTTATTTTTGTTATTGTATTTTTACTTATTAGTGGATATTTTCTTCTAATTTATTGTTTTGCATTTTCCTTTCTGTTAAAATGATATATCTCTTGGGCCTGATTTTAGAGGATTTTCGGGTCACGAGGAATCATTATTAGACTGTCTGCATTCCTTCACAGAAAAAATCCCTTTTTTGAATCCCTGCCTGAGAGTGATCCTTGAAAAAGTCTACAGGGCGGTTTCTTTTTTTATTTGGTTTAATTTTTATTTGGTTTAATTTGATTTTCCTATTAACTTGATTTTAATACTTTTTTCTCAGCTGCATTTGCGCTCTCTAAATACTATGAAGTTTTTCCTGTTCTTTTTTGGTTTTAGTTTTAATAAGAAATAATTTTTAGTTGCGATCCCGAAACTATTTCGTTTAGTTTTCGTTTTAGTTTCGTTTTCAAAATATTTCTTACTTTAGATTGGTTACGGTTAGATTGGTTAGATTATATATATATATATATATATATATATATATATATATATATAATGATACTTCATCATTTATCTTAAAATTTGCAAAATGAGAAATTTATTATGACACCCCCATTTAAAGATTCATATTAACCATATATAAGTAGTTTACAAAAATAAAAATCAAAGATTAGAAATTATGCAAGTCTATTTTTATTTTTTCTTCTTTGCCTAAAAATATTTTAATATAATATGATTAGAAAAAAATAGCCCTTTAAATGGTTAAATAACAAGTGGAAATGGATCAGGAAATAAGAATCCATTTTAGAATTAAGTTTATATGAGCTAATTTCAAATAAAAATTGGGAAATTAATTAAGATTTAAATTAGATTTTAAAATATCGTTACACACACACACACATTATATAACTTTTGAACGAAAAGCGGTTTTGGATTCTAGGGACCATGATGGGTAAAGAACTCAACAAATTTTCCCGAAGTCTTGACACGAGAACCATTGTAATATGTAGTCTTCCTATAAGAATCTACCTAATAATGGAATTTTGAGGCGGACTCCACAATCTTGAACTGTTGTGAGAATATGATGGCAAGACTTGCTATCTTAAAATTTTCTACTCCACGCCAAGGAGAGGACATACGATACATGAGTGCATTATTAATTTCACTAGTTTCATATTTGGTTGGAAAGTTATTTTGTGATGAAAGAATTATTACTTATAAAAGCCCCGTATATTTATTTTTAGTTACTTATTTTGAAGATCCAACAACACTATTTTAGGGTGAATCTCACAGTTCTTGGGAATTACCATGTTCTTGTTCCGCAGTATTCCTGAAGGCATTCCCGTATAAGGAATAAGACATTCGAGCATAAGAATTGAGATAAAATGTTTACCCCAAATCTAAATGTCTTTTTTTTATTTTATTTATTTATTCATTTTGAATAGCGAATATATAAAAACATTCGAAATTGCAGAAATTCACTTTTAGATAGGACTTTTATGCGGTCCTCGAATGCGGGAATATCGAAAATTATTTATGAATATTTTTTGACAACTCTGTTTTTTTTTTTTTTTTTTTTTTTTACGATTAAGTTAAATTTCTTGGAGAAACAATACAGATGTATCATTTTCTGTAGAGCGTTCTCTAATGAAATTGTAAAACTTTTGTTTAAATTTTAAAAGAAAAACTAATAAAGTGGGTTTTTTTTATTAATTTTCCCGTAGCTAAATTAATATATCGTATCACACATATATCGATAATATTATATTTTCTTAAAACATATGTCTCTTCTAATTAAATTGTTCCTCCGAGATTTACAGTCTTTTATTTAGCGAGACAAATATAATTCTCAACTCTTTAATCGGTTACATATCAGAAAGCAAATATTTTATGCAATGACGAGTTAGTCCCAAATTATGATAAAAATTTACAATGTCGGTATCAGGGCCACATATGGAATTTCATTTCGCACGCTTGATTTGTTTCGAGAAGTTCCGTGTTTACAATTGGTTTTGATTAGCTATATTAAATTTTCGTTTGGAAACAACCCGAAAACTGCTTTTAGCTGGACCTTGCAATTTCAAGCATAGTCAGAGGAAGAGGATGAGCCGTGGGCTGGAACCTTCTGCGAAGCTTCCTCGTCACACTATCGGGAGAGGGGGAAGCCTTTGTCTCACAGCGTCGGAGTTAAGCCGCGTTCCGACGACATGTAAGTCTGGAGACATGGCACACTTTCCCCTCTCTGGCGATTTTCAGGGGTTCTTTCATGTCTGTGGAAGCGATTCGGAGTCCCGCAAATTGTCGATAAACTGAACATACGTCGAAGAACCCAGGAAAACAAAAGAGAGGGGAAAGAGGGGAGAGTGTTCCATTTCTCCATATGCGCAGATCGTCAGTGCGGCTTAGAACGCACAAATCCCTCTTTAGTGGAATCGGGTTTCAAACAGGGAACCCTCTGACCCGGAAACCGAGAGTTTACCATTAGACTACTATGGTCAAATTTTCGACAAACTGTTCACAGAATTCAGTTTTCGAATTTCTCATGCTTTTGAATTATTGCGTTCATATAAACGCAAAAGAGAAAGACCAAGAAGCGGTTAATTCGAAAGAAGAGAACTTAGTGTTAAGACTACATACACCATTTCATTTGTCAAGCTGAAAGCTACTCATTTTTTTTAATTTCTTTTATCTTGATTGGACAATTCCCGACTCGAAATCCGATTTAACTAAAGTTCCACCTTGTATGTGAATCTAGTCCCTGCTGAATCTGATTTCAATAACCAGAATTCCTTGCGCTCATGAGTTGCTAAATTGTGGAGAGAAGACGTCAGTTCAAGTGCTGTAACCGTCATCTAACAGGTTTTAAAATTATTATGAGTGTCAAAATGTTCGCGATGTTGCTTTAATCAACTATTTCACTGTTGACTTGCTATGCGACTCTAAAATTCTCCACTACTCTATACATTACTGTCTTCAGCTTAGACTGCCAGCCTTTTATAGTTCCCAAAGCCAGGCAGGGAAAGTTCTGGAACAATCTGGCATATCTTGATTCCTGTCGGTTCTATCTCCGAAATTCTAGAAGATTCCAGTGTTATCTAATTTTTTGTCAAACTCGCCAAATGGTCTCCAAGCTCTGAGATCACTGATTCGGCATACGATCAGCATCCAGCAGAGCAGATCCTAAAATGGTCTTTCCAGTGATTGAACTAACTGTGCTAGGAAGCAACATTATAGATTTGTAACAATATATTTTTAAAGAAATATGGCTGGTTAAGACAAGGAAAAGAAATATTTTCAGAAATAAATAATTTTTTTACTATCCAATGATAAGGATTATGAATTCTGGGGTTTCATGGATGAATACGAGCCCGAATTCAGTGATATGTCATCTAATATTGTAGTACATAGCAATAAACAATTTATAAAAGAAAAAAAATGTGTTATAAAATGAGGCCATCCAGCTTTCTTCACCCGATAAGTCACACTTTACCAGTTATCATACATTTATATGGCGAATAGGAACCCGCGAAGAGTTACGGATAAAATAACAAAAGATTTAATGGTAAGTATTTTTGCCTCATACAACCTAGAAAATACACTTGCTTTACATGATTATTTAAGCGTCAAAGGTGTGGGATCGGCGTACATATGCTATGTGTGCTTCTTGGAATGGATTTTGCTTTGGTTGAATGTCTAACGAAAACTGATTACATAACACAAGCTATCGTTTGGCCTAAGAATACAGATTTTATTTGCTTCAGTCTTACATATAGATGGTTCTTCGAATTTGAAAGATATTTTTTCATATATATATATATATATATATATATATATATATATATATATATTGGCTTATAAATATGTCGTTTGTTGCTAGTTAGGTTAAGGTCACTTTTTTAATTACAAAATGGACCTTTGAGATGGACATCTCATTTTCAACCATTAACTCTTTATTAACGCAATAGCAACGGCATTGTATTGCATGCATGCTTCAGGCTTAAAACATATACAGTTTCGATTTTTATTTTTGGTTACTATGTCATTACTTTGATTAGAAACCAAAATTAGTAACTGTGATCTCAATTAAGATCTCTATATATTAACACAAAATACAAAAATATAAATACAAAAATAAATTATGTGTTTTTCAAGCATGCAACTCAATGTCACCATAGCAAGAGTGTTAAGGGTTAAACCAAAATCAAATAAAGAGACTGACACTTTATCCTACAAAATCGCGAATCATGTCAGCATGAGAACTTCAAAATTTTCAATGAGCTAGACCCATTGATGATGTATTGGGTCTCAAATGCCCTACATACATTCTTTTTAGAATAAACAAGAAGAAAATAGATTATATAGAAGATTAGAATGCGAAGAAGATGGAATGAAAACTTGTCATCACAAATAGACTGGAAAAGAATTTCACTTTGGTGTTTGTTATTCCGACCTGTGTGGAAAATGCGACACTCGTTATTTTAATTCTTAAAGACGGTACCACAAATATGGAGTACGAAAAAGAAAGTAGTTACTATAACATGGCATAACGAGAATGTCATATAGATTCCCGAATAGAAGATGGAAGCATACAAATCCTGCATTTTTTGTCGATGCGATGAATGGAAACTTAGTGGAAACAAGGAGAGAGAGGGTGTCCAACAAATATTTGCTTCCTTTGGCGTGAATTTAGCATTTTTACTGAATCTATCGTGTAACCATCAGCGAGATTTTTGCTGATTAATCCGTGGTATGCGGTTAATAGTATCCGAAAAATAATTTGTCTTTCAGAAATATTTTCCCCAATCGATTAAAACAAAAATGTGATGCAAAATTAAAATTGTAGTCACAAAATCTCATTACAAATTTTATATGTTTAAGTCATTGCTTCTATGTTATCGTGCTTACATGTTTCGGAAAGTACAGAAAGACAGATGGTCATTCCCTTGTTGGATTTGACTCAAAATTTGATAGGTATCTAAATTATAGCTGTTAATTATGTGTATCTAATTTATCTATCTTGCTCTTTTCATCTTGTTATTATCGTATTAACTTATATTAGAAAACCGGAAAGACGGACTTACTCTGAACAGATTTTACTCGAAATCTGATAGAAATCTACAAATTTGATATAAAGATCGTATAAAAAATTTCATTCGTCTAGCTCAAGACATTTTTGCATTAGTCACAGAGAGGCAGATGACCTTTCATTTTCCAGAAACATGTTTTTCGAAAACAGGGAGGTCTAAAACTTGGAGAATCGTCAAAATCTCGAGTTCGAATGTATTAGACGATTACGGTACTTTCTCTATACTATGTATACAAGGAAATCCAAATTGCTGCAAAAAGTGCTTATTGGTGTTGAGAGTAGAATCATCCTATATGGAGTATCACAGGCTAGAGCAAAAATTCGCAAAATGATTCAATATGTAATGGAAACCATTACAACATTGAACCTTTATCAAACAAAACAAGATAGAGTTTTTAATTCCGATGTAAATTAAAATTATCTTCATTGTTTCCACTTCGCTTCACAAGTTTTCTTGTCGAAGTGAGGGGAAAAAAACTATTTACTACACCTGAAAAGTGCCGTAACACTTTCGGCAGGAATGGACATATACATCCCGGAGATAAATTTCCTGTTGGGTAAATATATCCTACCTTTACATGGGTTACCGTGGAAAGAACCATTTTTACATGGGATGCAAAACTGTAATAATGCGAACGATTAATAATATATAAAAATGGCTCAAAACATTTTTTTATTTAGTAATTATTCGGGATTTTAAACGTTACTTAAAATATTATAAGCAATTCAGTACTACGCCTCTTCCTATTCCGATATGTTTTCCTTAATCAATACCGAAATAAAAACGGATCACAAATTTTAGTTTAACTTTATCTCTCTTTTGATAAGGAGGCAAGTTATCTACGGAAAGTAAATCGTATAGCATTCGATGCAGATATCTGTTCTTCAGAAAATAGAGGAACATTGTGCGATCAGTTTCCGATTCGTTGTTTTCCAAAGGTGGATAAGTAAATATGGAATATGAAAGAAAAGGGGTTACTATAATTTGGCTAGTAAAAAATTTCAAATATGTTCACCAATTAGACATGAAGCTGTACAGTCCTGTGATTGCCTTGGATGTTATGGATGGAACCAAGTGGAAAGTGGGTGTTCTTCGAATATGTACCTCCTATATTCAGTTGACTATCAAAAGGGAGGTTTATGATAATGGTCCGGATGTATATGGATTGCATTATGCATTTTCAATCGAGGCAAATAAGGAAACATTTTCAACCGACAAAAAAGCGTATACTTACTTATTTCAAAAGAATGAAAGTTGTTTTACGATAACAGCGACCAATCTAAATATATCTTCCATCCCTGGCCAAGTTGCAATCAAATGCAAACTGTGGAAAGAGACAGGATCCATAGAGATGCCTTGCAAATTCTTTATTCAAACTCGAATGATGGCAAAACGTTGGAAATCTGTAGTAAAGGTTGAAAATTTTATGAATTTCTCTGAGGGCCAAAGAACAGCTTGGAATATAATATTGTCGGATTCGAATGAAAAATTGGCAAAAGTTGTCTTCTCACTTAATCGGTCTCGTTTAAGGTTTGAAATTATTTCCATAAATAACCAAACTGAAGAAGCTTTCGACTTGAAATTATTTCTTTTAGATTACTCAGGTAAAAGGAATGTGGTATTAAAGCGCGAATTTACATCGAAATCAAGCAGAATATGTATCTTGCCTAATGTGACAAAAAACTTTCTAATAGAAAATGCAGCCAAATATCTAACGAATGACACTCTTTCCTTTGATCTTGAAATCGCACTTTGCTCTGGAATAGAGTGTGAGGAAATCAAAAAAATTGAATATGAAGCAGATGATTCTGCTGCTGAAGTAAAACGAACACATCTAACAAACGCAGTAGAGTTTTCGATTTCACAGGAGGGCATTCTTTGCGACACGAAACTGCAGACGGCAACCGAAACATTTCCAGCTCACACTCATATCTTGAGTGCCAAGTCCCCTGTATTCGAAGCTATGTTTAACACCAACATGAAGGAGACTATTCTGAAATGCGTCCGCATCGATGACGTGGACGCAGAGACCGTGAAACGCATGCTTCTATTCTTGTATACCGAAACTTTGGAAAAATTAAATTGGAAGGACGGAATGAAATTGTATATCGCAGCGGACAAATATCAAATTCTTACCCTAAAGAGAAAATGCACTGAACTCCTAAAAGAAAAACTAGATCTGACAAATTGTTGCGTCTTATTGCATCTGGCTGATATGCATCAAGATGAAGAACTGAAGAGATCTGTACATGATTACATAGCTGAT
>JAPMOR010066541.1:331003-341191 GCA_026543865.1 Argiope aurantia
AAGAAACTGAGATTAGAGATAGAAAAAGATTGCATTTGTTAAATATGCATTATTGTACATAAAATATTTCATATACCATCCTTTATATAAAAACTAACTTTTTTTTAATTAAATACTTTTATTTCCCAAAATATTCGATGATGAAATTTCTTTCTGTACATAAGAAACTGAGATTAGAGATCGGAAAAGATTGCATTTGTTAAATATGCATTATTGTATATAAAATAATTCATATACTATCCTTTATATAAAAATTAACTTATTTAATTTTTTTTATTTATATACTTTTATATTCCAAAATGTATGGTGGTGAAATTTCTTTCTGTACATAAGAAACTGAGATTAGTGATCCAAAAAACTTGCATTTGTTAAATATGCATTATTGTATATAAAATATTTCATATACCATCGTTTTTGAAATACCATTTTGTAGGACATTTGTACCATTTTGTAGGACATTTATTTGGAAAGGTTTTAGTATATTGAAGTCATATGAAAATAAAAAAAAGCATTTTTATAATTACGATTTAATTATTTGCCCAAGGACAAACGTTTCACACTGCTGGTACTGACTTAAGCGAAAAATGTTTTTCTTGTGGAAATGCTTTGTCTATGAATATCATATTCTTACCTTTTTAACAGTCTAAATATTTCTGAATGTGTGTTATAAAAAATTGTTTTGTAGTTATTTTTGATGATTTCTAAATATATTTTTATGTTTGATGTTGCGTGCTATCATATTGATGGAGGCTCGAGTTAAGTTTAAAGCTAATTTTTCCTCTTGGATGTTATTCCACGGGCAACGCTATACTAATACCGAAGACCTTAGTTTTGAGAGTGATTAATGTATTATTGAATAGATTAGTCACAATGTACATAACATTTACAATCCATTTTTCTTTATTTTTATTTTATTGTTTGTCAAGCAACATGATGACGTAAATTTCAAGTGTGGACTCTCAACAGAAATTATACAATTTCTATGACAAATGGATTCATTACAAATGGCTCTCGTATTCTCTGCATTCATATTCTCTGTATTGTTATCTATGGTAGCAAAATAGTTGAAAGTAAACTTAAGCCATCGTTGAAGATTTAGATTGAAAATTCAAATCGTTAATTATAATGACTTTGCTTGCTTCCTTTAAAGGAGTTTCCCATTCATTGGTAAAATTTCCACATTTTCCACTTTAATTATTATAATGACGGTTTCACTTTTATTCTCATTTTAATAATGGTCTCAGCGAAGATATGTATGACGATTTACTTCCATAAAACAGTCCGAAATAAAATTTGATAATTCGGACAGGCATTACATGTTCATAATTATTTTAATTATTAAATGAGATTTGAGATGGAATTTTTGTTTTCTAAGTTTTATATATGAAATTTTACAAAAGACAAATAAACTATGAATAGTGATGTTTGACAAATTTCCAATGAAAGAAGTATTAGGGACAATTTACCGATGACCTTAGTTTTGACAGTGATTGATGGGTGGGTGAGAAGAGGAAAATAAAATATTTTTTGATATAGTTAGTATAGATGAAGATGAAATTCTTCAGTGGTATGTGCAACATTACATGGGATAAAAAATATTAATGGCTAGAAATGAAATATGTATGGTAAAAAAAACACAACACATTCCTCATATCGTCGCCGAAGGAAGACAGTGTACTAGGTTATATCGAGTTATATATTTGTATCAGATTGATGTAGTCTCATCCGATTGAATATGAATAAGGTCAAGGAGATAACTTGTTTGTATCAATAAATTCCAAAACCTAATACTGAGTATCGGACACTCTTAGTCCATATCAATTTTGCATATCTGAAGCAAAGTATCAAATTAATACAATGTCTTCAAATCTTATTATTTTTCTTTATTAAAGTTATGATAAAAGGTATAAGTATTTCTTGAAACAAAACCAATACATTATTTCCCCTTGGATTCCTTCAGTCAGTTCATTATGCCTCTTGCAATCAGTTCAGATATAAAAACACGTTGATAATTTCCATTTGCGATATCTCTCTTTTAATATAAAAATAGTTTATCTACAGAAACAGTCAAGGGAAATATACGTTGGAGATATTTGTTTCTTATAAAATAAATAAAGTTAAGCATTTCAGTGAAGTTCTCTTCCGTTGTTTCCAAAATTCGTAAATAAGCATGGAATATGAAATAAAAAGTGTTACTATAAATTGGCAGAGAGAGAATGTGAAATATGTTCGCAAACGAAGTTGGAATTCCACAGGGTGGTTATAATTAAACTTCCCCTATAAACAGTATCATACAACTCAAACGGGTGAACGGATTGCACGATTGCAATATAGATTATTCACGAGATGCGCTCAAGGAATTTCGGGAAAAAAGTTTAGTTTCAAAATGTCACCAGAGGGCGCCTTTCCAGAAAAACATTAAATTTAACGCAATAAATTGAATACAGAAACAACATTAACAATCCAAAACAAGTATTATGAGTAATAAAATAAAAAATGGGAAAAGCTGGAAACTCCATAACGTTTATTGTGTGAAGCATCACAACTGATCAGTTATGATCTGCTGTTGAACACACTGTCCATCCACTTGAAATTTTTCGATGAATGAGAGTGGTCACATGAAGCACATTTCCTTACATCGTCCTGGACACGATTAATAAATGCTCCTCTTGTGCAATTTCGTCCTAATCCGTTCTTGTTTCGGAAAACTGAACTGTTTCTCTCTCTTTCTCTCAAACAGCATACTGTTAATTTTTCTTATCTTTACTTAATGTGGTTTGATGGCAAGGGGATCAGAAACTGGTCAATAAGTGTTAACGTTGTTTCCGTATTCCGTTTTGGTTGTTTATTGCGTTAAATTTAATATTTTTCTCACAAAGGCTTTTCCAAGTCTGTCACCAAGATCAGACGTTATTTATTTAACATCCATCAGGAATCACTGTAAATTTTTTTTCCAACCATAAGATTAAAACTTCAGAGAAAATTCAGATTCTTTACAATACAATTGATAAGGATGAGAGAGGACACACTGGTGTCAAAGAAACTAGTTAGTATATTAAAAATCAGGATTTTGTTTTACATCAAAATTCTGGGAATAAAAGCAAAAACAGAAAATCGGGAGACAATTGTATGAATACTACTAACAAATTGTAATTTTTACTTTAATATTAATATTAATAAATTGTATGAATACTATGAATAAATTGTAATTTTCTTAATATATTATAATTGGTGAATTTTGGACACTTTTTGAGAACTTTTAGGAGCATCAATCGAGAAAGAGCAGTTGAAACCAAATACATTAATAATGTTTTACTATTCATTTCCATATGTAGCAAACAGCGATAAAGTCGATATCCGAACCTTCGCTATCTCAGAAGTGTTATCAAAATATTTCACAAAATGTGTGATCTCACTTGCTGTGATAATTTTATACCTTGCTGAAATGAATACATTATCTTTTTATTTAACGGAATCGATAAATTTGGCCAGTATCTGGATTTCAAAACACATAATAATACAAGTTCTCATTGTCTGTTCTAATGGTGCATATAAAAAACCCACCTTACCTTTGATTTCAGACAGTAGATAAAGCTTTTTCTAACAAAGACATCTATCACTTTTTATAATTTTCGATATTTGAATTATTTTATCGCATAGTGTTGCTTTAGCATGTGCGACCGTCATATGATTTTTAATATTTAGAATAGAATTGATGTTTTATAATATTTTTATCGTGCCTTCTGATATTTAAAAACCAGATGAAGTTTCTCCTCTCAATTATATCTTATATTTTCTCAATTTGATAATTTTGAGTTTAACTTCATTCTATGGTGATGAGAATCGAGTGACCTTTGGGGCATTCCTCCCTTTCATGAAATAGATTTACAATTTAATTTTCAACTTTTCTTACCAAATTTCATTTATCTGCATCAATATTTTTTTTTGAATTTTTATGCTCCTATATAAAAAGCCGCAAACTCAAATAGACAAAATAGACAACTTCCTAAGAGCCACGCAGTTTTGGAGGGCCGGGTGTCACCTGATTTTTTATGGTTGTTAAAAAGCTATCCCATTTTGGATCTTTATTTTATTCATTTTAGCCTTGTATCTGAATTTATTCAATTTAAAATCATGCATTTTTGAAATTTTAGAACATTATTCTTAGGACTAATTTTCATGTTCCCAAAGTCGCTTGCAGATCAGTTGGCTGATTAACTCACAAGCCAGCAGCTCTGGAAAAATTTGCATTTAAATATTCAGAATATGTTAAAAGATTTTTATAATTTTTCACGATTTTATTTTTAAAATATTAATTATTTTTTAAATTGAAAATAATTTATAAAAAAATACATTATTTTAAAGTTAAAATTATCCTTATTTAACTTTTATACAAGTGTTACTGAGATCAAATATCTCTCTGGTAAACATTCTCAAACATTTTAAAAATAATAAATGTCAATAAATAGATAACTTTTTGAATTCTTAAATGATACAAAATTCATTTTAATGCAATAATATTTTCGAATACAAGCATTTTATTTAATTTTTAATTAATTAAAATTCTAAATAAGAATTCTAGAAATCGTTCCAAGTAGTACATTTCTATTTTTTAAAATATACATGTACCAAGCATGGTAATTTTAGTTCATAAGTGATACAACGATTAAAGCAACCATAATTCATGACTTTATTTTATCGCATAAATAGCATTTATTGCATAATAAAAAACATTTAGGAAACAAATATTAAAATATAAAATACAAATAGGTTTGTTTTGAAGTTTGAAATATTTTTTAAAAACTGTGAAGTTTTCAAACAGTGCCAAAAGATTTTTATTAGCCGAGAAAAACTAAAAATTTTACGTCCGAATTTTAAATATATGTGTAAAAATTAACTATTGTTTTTAATTATTCTTTTTTTTTCAATTAATAGAAAATCATAACATTTAAGAATGTAAACTAAGGATTTATCGTTTGATTTTTCATTCAGATTGAAAAAAAAATCGTCCACTTTTTTTTATTCTTTACTAACTCTACTTTTTAAGATAAAGATCTTACCTGTTACACTTTTGAAAATTCCAATTATAACTATAAATTGGGTAAAAGAAAATATATCTTCAGTTTTTGTTATATTTATGTTAAGGTTTTAACGGTTTTCGTTGTTTTTTTGATACTGTGTACTGTGATGTAGCAGACATCAAACTAGAGCACTAATATAAAAGTTAAGATCTCCCTTCTATGGAATCGAAATTTAATGAATGTTAACTTATTAATTAAAATGATGATCTGAAAATAATTATAAAATTGTGTATCTTACTGAGAATATACAATTTCACAAAATTTTGAAACTCTAGAACATTAGAGAACGAGTGTAGAAAAACTATTATAAAATTCTATGTTTAAAAACATGAAACAAATAAAATTCAACAACACCATATAAAAAAATCCATGTTTTTACTTTCACCTGTACGAAGAATATAAAGAGAAAATGGCGTAATCGTCAAAATAAAAAACCAAGATTTCAACGGTTCTCTATGTTTCAGACTTCCCGAAATCCAAAACATACAATTTGAGAATTGTATGTAAATGCCATAAATCAAGCACGCTTTGAGTTTGAAAGAAGAAATTTAGCGTAAAGTCTTCACATTACATTTGACGAAATCAGACCTGAATACATTGATATGCACTGTTAATTGATCAGTCTTTCAAATTTATTCTGATATACTTCTGAATTAAATTTTTGAAAATTTGCACGGCATCTGAAGGCGAGAAAAATTAAAATCAATTTTCATGCATGTGCAGTATGTTATTGATAGTTATGTTATGCAGTATGTTATGATGACTTATAACGTAAACGTTAAATTTTAAGACGTCTCATAAAGTTCAGTTTTTTAATGTCTTGACAGCTTATCACTATTCAATATTAATTGTGATAATTTTGCACACAATTAGTAACACTAATACATTTCAATTAGTAACGCTAATACATCTTAGTACACTTCCTGTTCAAAAGTTTATTATTATTATTAATTTGTTGAAATGTTAATTGTAATCCCTTATCATTTGCTCTTATTTCACTGATTTCGATATCGGGGAGTTAATTTGAATGATTTTGAATTTTAAGTCTATGTTCTCATTTCAATAAAAAAAAATTCAAAGATTATGTATATAAGAAAATTTATACATTCAAAAGTATTGACTCCGGGCACATTATATCACCTAGTTAATAATATATTCATATCTCTAAAAGATTTAAAAATTAGTTGTTATAACATTTTCCCTTTTCTTTCACCTGGTAATTGACATTCTGGCCAGATGAAACGTCATCCTTTACCCACACATAGTTGAGCTCCTACGGACCGCCAGATAGAGATCCTCTTCAACAGTAGTCATTGTGTCTGGCCATTTGTTATATCCAGATAAGGGACCACAGATGTGTTTCGTCGTTTCAAAGACATCCATCATATCTTCAAGGGAGAAGAGCGTCAAAACATCCAGATATTAAACTTTTTTCCCATTATGAAGGGATTTCTCAATCTTCGAGAAACGATCAATCACCAGCAACTGTTGTCAAGTGTCAAAGTCAGGTGGACTTTAGCCGGTGTTAGCTGTGAATTGATTATAATTAACATGAGTTCGGGAAGGCACAGCTACGAAGATGGATCATTAACAGACATTCTCACGATCGACTGGAGATCATTGAGGAAGCATTGCTAAGCTGAATACGCCTTTTTTGTTTGGAATGCGGGTTTTTTGTTCGGAAATGGGAGAAAAGAGAGGAAATTAGTGAGAGACTTAAAAGGAGAAGTCGGAGAGACGTCAGTGTTCGAAGAAGGTGTTCCTGATTTTGTAAGAAGTTCCTTTGTGTTTCGGGTTTCTGTGTTAGGATCCACCCGATAAGGATCGGTGGATTTCTGGAACGGCCCCCTAGAGTAGCCGTTTTAGCTAACAGCTTGTTAGCATCTTTTTGGTGTCTATTCTCCAATTTGATCAAGGAACTATTTCACGACTAAACTTGCAACTGTTGTGCTATTTTTTAAATAATATTAACCTAGATGAGAACAAGTTGTTAGGGTACATTTATAAGGCTGTAAATAAAAGAATTGTTTTGTTACACTATTCTCTAATTTGATCGGTCAGGATCAAGATATTGCACTGTTAAGCCACAATTAGAGTGATTACCTTGTATATTTTCATTTAACATTTCAACTAAAAATGATTTACTCAAAAATAGAACGAAGGAAACATCAGCTTCATGAAGAGAGAGTGTATAAAAAAGTGCTGCATATTCGCTTTCTCTTAACTGCCTAATGGTAAAAGATAAGTGATCAATAAAAAAAAACTGATAAAAAGTTCAAAATTTATTGTACAATAAATGAGCGTATTTCAGAAAGGAAGCACTCGGTGAAGCAGGTTTTTCCTTTCTCTGCTTGTAATCGCGATTATACAAACATGGAAAACGAAGTAGAATTATACGGTTGTTTGGAAAAAGGAAAGAGTCTATCTGGCAACAGTTTTACTATTGTTTGGAAAATTGAGAATCCTGATACTGTGATTTCTCGAAGGAGTTGTATAGTCCTGAGATATCTGTGGATGTGATGGAACAGACAAGATAGAGACTGGTGATGTATCGATTGTTTCCTAAAACTTGAATTTATGTGACTCTTAAAAGAGAAGCAGAAGACAGCGGTCCTGAACAATTTCATCTTCATTATAATTTTGATACCACAAAGAATATATTTAAGAAAAGGCATCATTCCTATACATTCCAAAAGAAGCAATTAGGACCTCCTGGTTTAATAGCTAAATTACAACCAGGAAAATATTTAGGGAAGGTTTATAAGCCGCATAATATTATAATTAAATGCATTATGAAAAAAGATGCAGCCATTCCAATGTCCGACCAATGCATTACTCGAACACGAATACGAGTAGAATATTTCGATTGTGTAGGAAAGGTGGAAAATTTAGTGAATTCCGTGCGGATACAGAAAAGACTGAAAACAATACCATCACCCACAAGTGAAGTATTAATGACTAAATCTAAGAATGAATGTGAATGAATCTAAGATTAGAAGGCGAAGAAATTCCTATACTTTTAATTGATTTCGTTCCTATGATAGTAAAAACTGAGTATAAGTATTTCTTCTCATGCGATTTTCTAGAGAGTTCAGGTCAAGAAACTTCTGATATTATGTATCACCTTAGACGCAGCACGAAAAATTAATTTGATTTCTAAGAAAAGTTTTATAGAATATAAGGATTTCTTTTTGCCTAATGATGTTCTAAGCTTGAGCTGTAAAATCGCCATTTTGACTGGAATGAAATTCGGAGAAATTGTGAAAATTGAATATGAAATTACTTCTGTTGGAATGTAAATCCAAAGTTATGTTTGTCCCAGAATCACCTTGGAAATTTAGAATCGTCAGTATCAATTCAAGGTTCATTCTCTTCATCTCACTGCGATTCTAAATCACCCATCCCATTCCTAAATAGATCTAGCTTAGACTCAAAACGGAATGATAATCTAAGTTATTCATTTCCAAACGCACTAGAAGACTTCGCAGCTTTTTACAAGAAGGGCATTCTTTGTGATACAATACACATTCAGTCATCTTGAGTGCTCGGTCTTCTGTATTCGAAGCTATGTTTACAACCAAAATGAAAGCAAATATTCAGAAATGCGTCCGAATCTATGACGTAGACGCGGAAACTGTTGAACGCATGCTGCTATTTCTGTATTCCGATAAATTAGAAGAATTAGTATGGGAGAACGCAAAGAAGCTGTACTTCGCTGCGGACAGGTATCAGGTCCTTTCCCTGAAGCACAGGTGCGCAGTGATTCTGAAAAGAAGCATCGAGTTGAATAACTGTTGTGAGTTGCTGATTCTGGCAGATATGCACCATGACGAAGACAGCCGTGCAAGATTACATTGCAAAAGAGGATAAAAAAAGTTTTCCTTTCAGATCAGTGGAGGGGTTTAGAAAAGAGTCATCTTACTTGGCCATCGACATCTTTCGAGCCATACAGTTGAAAAACAATTAATTCTAATAACTTTTTTTTATAATTTTTCGTAAGTAATGTTTTATGTCCATAATTTGTTTCTCTATCATCGATCACTTACAACATAAATTGCACAGTTTAAAATGCTTCCTGATTATGTTATATTCCCATCCAGAAATATACAGAGTATTTTTAAAGTTACAGATTTCTTAGAAAGAATGGAAACAAAAATCAAACTATAAAGCAAAACCAGACTTCAGTGGTTACATGGTTTACAAATTATGCTATTAAGTTGTTCTAATGCTATTGGACTGAAGTATTATATACAATAAGACAAACCGTAGAGACATATCTGAATGCTCAGTGGACCTCCCACCATTAAAAAACACAGTCATCAGAGTGAGAATTAATCTCTTTCATAATAGTTAGCAGCATTATAGAGGTCTGATATATGAAGCCCTGATTGGCAGAAGACATATTGAACATTTTTAAACCGTTAATCTATCAATTATCTGCGTTTTGTCTTCTAATGTCCTGTGCATCATTGTACACTAGGTAAGTATCGTCTTGACATCTTCAAAATAATCTGATGATTTAAAATGAGAAATAAATTCTATTTGACTGACAAGAAAAAAAATTTTAAAATTTATTCCCATATTTTTTACGTAAATAGTATCATTCTAAAATCATTCGTTATTCATCTTTAAGTTGATCCAATTTTCTGTGATAGTACTTTGTACGGCAATAAGATTCTTCAACCGAATACCAGATCCTGCTTTACCTTTATAAATTTCTGTTTTGTGTTCCAGATTTCTAATAAAAAAATAATCCGTGACTTTTCGGTAGATATATAGCAGCATGTTTATGAAGAAAGTATTTTAAAATTAATTCAACATTGGAAACTCTTTGCTTAATGCTTTAATAAATGTTATTGGATTGTTTAAGTAAATTTAGATTCCTTATAACGCGAATGGTGAATTTCTCTTATCTTTCTTTATATATCTTATAATGAATAAAGCTGAAAAAGTTCTTTTTTATATTTAAATGCCAATTTAAAAACTATTTAAACATTTATTTTCTTCTCCAATTTTGTGCAATTGTACGAAACTGTTGAAAATATAATATTTTAATATTTTTAAAACTGTGTGTGTGTGTGTGTGTGTGTGTGTGTGTGTGTGTGTG
>JAPMOR010066541.1:341291-356375 GCA_026543865.1 Argiope aurantia
TTTTTTAATGCAGATTAAAATCTGAGTTAATTAAAAATTAGATTAAATTTCAGCCTTTTTTCTACAATAATTTCCAAAAATACCTCTAAGAAATAATTTTTTCAAAACTCAAATTTATTGTTTCAATATTAAAAATTTTTAATGTCGTGAAATTTCCTCTTTAATTTTTAACGAATTTTAAAATATATTTTAAATATAAGCGTACAATCGTAAACAAAAAAAGGGAAGCAGCTCTTTAACTTTTTTAATTTACTCCAATTTTGTACTATTGTACAAAATTGGATTAAATACTGTACGAAATAGGAGTACGAAGCGGACATTTTTACAAAATTGGTATCAATATAAAAATCTTAAGGGGACAGGTTTTTTGAGACTGACAAACTGATTTACTGGGTTAATTAAAATAGTTAATTAAATAGATTACAGTTAATTAATAAATAGTGAATTAACCGAGTTAATCGGCTACTATCCCGAAATTTTTTTATTACAGAAAAATTAATTTTTAATAAATTGATTCAGCGGGCCTTTTTTATGTATGTATACAAAATTTCATTCCAAAATTCCCAGTAGTTCTTGAGCTATACTTAATTTGCTAAAAACTCAGCCCAAGAAACAGCTCTCCCACCGGCGACCGTATATTAAGTAAATACCAGCTTGTTAATAGCACTTTTTTGTGTTTTTATTCTCAAAGATTTCGGAAGAATAAAAAATTCAGATTTATCCTGAATATGAGTATGATTTTATAAAATATATATTTTTCAATATTGAAGGATTTTTATTACTTTTAAATTAATTCATTGTTTTTTTAGCCTATTTAATTAATCTCACCCTTTGAAATTAACGCCATCTTAATATTTGTGGAGAATGATTTTGATAAACCCATTACTTTGTATAACTCATTTTTTTATATCACTAATTAGTAAGATACGAATACCATAAAGACATTTTAAGCCAATGAAATTATGCGTGTTACCATTATGCTGCCATCAGAACAAAACTTTTAAAATATATTTTTTTTTTTATTCCAGGAATTCTGATTCGTAGTAAAGAACTTATTTTCCCACAAACTCTGCTTATTTCAATAAAATCAAATTTAAAAAAAAATAAAGCAGGCAAAAATCTGCAATTTTTATCGATTTCTAGAAGAAAGGTTGGTGATTATCCCAAAGGCTCGGTCTTAATTTCCATTTACTTGCAGTCGCGACGAAGGTCATTTAGAATCCTCAGCACATTTTTGTAGGACGGGGAGTAATTCCTTTGTGGTTATAATTGTGAATATGCTATTACGTAATTGACAAATGGCATACCAGCTTTTAAATATGCTGTTGTTGCGTATTTTGATATTCATCAGACATATTTTTTAGCAAAGAATTTTTATCTTTTAAAATTGATGGCAAAAGATGAACTTCCTATTCGATGTTTGTCGAATAACAGTTGTAACTAATATTGAATGCATAAAATAAAAGTTTAAAGTTTCTTCTATCCAATGATGTATCACTGTTTATTCCCGTTCGTTGAAAGTATTTTAATTCTGCTCCTTCTTTGAGAATGACCCGTCACTTAATCTTCTAAGCCTTTCATCGACTGATTCTCACCGAAAAATTACCTTTTATAGGTGTGTACAGATTAGAAGCATGAAGGAATGTACTGCAACATTGTGCTTGATGAAAAGCGATTGAAATGTGTACCTTCAATTGGATTAATAAATTATTTTATATAATTAATTGGCTCTGTTAATTGCTTTAGCAATAAAACTTTTTTGATGTATTTATTTTGTTAGTAAATCATTAACATGAAATGTTACTTCTGAAATAATTTTTTGCGGTTAACTAGATTAACCCTTAAATGTACACTGGTGTGCAAAACTTAAGCAACAGGTATGTTTTTTGCCATAACTTCACGAGAAATCATCTGAGAGACATGAAATTCAGAAATGAGATACAGCATTTTGTTCTGAAAGAATCACGAAAGCATAGTTGCGCAGAAATTAATACAATGCATACAGTATGGAATCAAACAAAAAAATTCTTTATTGAACTCATAATATCGTTACACATGATTGTCTGTCCAAGAGGAAGAACAGCAAGCAGATGTTCCTTAGTATGGGATATGCCCTCCCCTTACTGCAATGGTTGCTTCGCACCGTCTCCCCATACTCAGCACCAGATTGTCCAATAGTTCTTGAGGTAAGAGTGCCCATTCCTCAATCAGCATCTGTTTAAGTTGTCGGGTGTTCCCAGGAGGATGTAATCGTGCCGCAAGGCGTCTCCCCAAAGCATCCCACACATGTTCTATCGGATTTAAATCAGGGGAGCACGCCGGCCAATCCATTCGAGTGATATCTTCACTTTCGAGGAGCTCCTCAACAGCATGAGTCCTGTGTGGCCGTGCATTGTCACCCATAAAAACGAAGTCTGATCCAATGGCACCTCGGAACAGACGCACATGGGGAAGGATCACTTCCTGACAATAGCGATCTCCAGTTACAGAACCTCTGTCGAAAACGTGGAGCTCAGTCCGCCCGTTTATCATAATGCCTCCCCAGACGACAACTCCAGGACCACCGAAACGGTCTCTTTCCGTGATGTTACTGGGATGAAACCGTGTCCCGACCTCTCTCCAAATCAACTGGCGTTGGGAATCGCCTTTTTTTGTTTGATTCCATACTGTATGCATTGTATTCATTTCTGCGCAACTATGTTTTCGTCATTCTTTCAGAATAAAATGCTGTATCTCATTTCTGAATTTCATGTCTCTCAGATGATTTCTCGTGAAGTTATGGCAAAAAACATACCTGTTGCTTAAGTTTTGCACACCAGTGTATATTGTTGCAAATTGTCTGCATCCAGTCCCACTTAATTTTATTCAAAAACCTGAATGTGTACGTTTCCGAACGCATGCTGATAACCATAGAAAATATATCATGCATCAAAGAAAAAAGTTGACATTACTTTCGGCTGATGAGTTATACATTTTTTTTTTTACATTACATTTTTCACATTTGAATGTGGTGGGTGATAAAGTTTAGTGTGTTACCTGAAGAGATAGTCTCTATTGTCGAGTTCCCTACAATGGAGTAATCTATCTAATTGTTAAAAAATTGCTTCTCATATGTTGTCAAGTGAGCTACCAATGTTAGATTTCTAGGAATACTGTATGTTGCCAGAAATCTAGATGCAAGTTTTTTCAAAATAAGTATACCATATTATTACCTGGATTTTTTTATTTATTTTTTTACATAACCTAAGAATATTTTCCTATAATAAACTTTTTTTTTGCCTTAATTCAAAACAAATAATCATTCATTTAAGGGTTAATGCCTCATTTTGAAGCTTCACAAATATATTTTTGGCACAAACATTGCAATTTTGAATCATAATCAGATTATGAGCACAAAATCTTTACAAATTTCTACATGATGTCAAAATGAGAGCGAATGCATTCTTTACTTGTGCTTGTCCCACGTATTAACAGTTCCTCAGTAAGAAATTTATTTTGTTATTTTTTTTCTGACTGAGCAATATAAATATGCAATATGACAGATCTTTGTACAGTTTTAAAGTTACAACAAGGGTATTCGGAACGTAACCATCAATCATGGCAAAGGAAAGATAGAGAGATTAAGTGTTTCATAATTTTCTGGGCCATACCAAAGAGAGGAGATTCGGCATACCTGCGTGTCCTTTACATTCACCAGAATCACATTAAGGAAAATCTTTAATTGGAAAGTTGTCATAAATGAGTTTTTACTTATAAATATATCGTGTCACTAATTTTTAGTAAACATCTATGATAGTACATCTATGATGTATACAAAATTTTAAAGTTCCGTCTACATTTTGTGTTAATCTTATCTATAAATTTTTTTTATTAAATAGTTATAGACGTTAATAATCGCTATGTTCATTTTGAATTACCCTGCATTTCAAACATGGCCCTTTCAATCTTATCCTTTGATGAGCATGACACGTACTCTCTATGTTATTACACTATAAAAATTTGAAGACTCTCCTAACATGAGTTAAAACTTCATGTCCATCTATTTCACATACAGGCGGAATTCCGTTAAGGCAGCTATTTTGTCATAAAAAATAATTTGTTATTTATAAATAAATCGTATGAACAGTGTTAATTCAGATTAACACTCGGTTTCAATGATCATCAATTCATAATTTCTAATAATTTCGTAGATCTTGTGATTTCTAACGATGGCCAGGTAATTAGAACATTTTACTGTCGAAAGATATCCACCTCATTAATGTGAAAAGGTTTCACCTATAAAGACTTCACCTATAATTTGGCTTCCACCAAATACAAATTACGATGGATACTCGATAATATCAGTTATTGGATTCACGATCCTCAGCCGTCACAGCTGAGATTGTACCATCAAATGATCAAGAGGCTTATAAATTCGAATGGAAACATATTAAACTAGTGGGATTGGTCACCTGGTCATTGCCGCATACTTCCTAAAAAAGATGTTACCCCCCCCCAACATAAAAATTGTGAAACTTAAATAAAATCCTGAATGATACGATGGAAAGCAAAATTCTACACATAATAATTCCTATATTAACTAAAAGATGACATAAAAATTTTAATTTGTATAAGTATTTGCATTTTTCAATTATTATGATTGCATGCATGTTCGAGCTTAGACTAATAAACGGGCACCCGCCAACGAACTTAGCTCAAAATTTGATGTCGATTCACACTTTAGCTGCGCAAACTGTAATGTTTAATAGTCATCTCGTTCACTTGCACTGGAACAAATAGACTGACAAACTTAACGAGTAGATAGATTTTGTTTGCTACTTTGAAAATGATCTAAAATTCTAATGTTAAAATCAAATGTCGAATTTCATTTGTCAAGCAGTGACTTCGAGTTATTTAGTTGACAGGTATACGTTTGAAAAAATAACGTATTCTTGGACTTCATTTAAAATTTGGGAACTTTTCCATTAGCCGGGCGCAAATGTTGCCAATTGTGAGCCAAACGCAAATTTGGCGGAATTCTACATTATTTGGCGATTTTTCCGTGCGCCCTTCTAACGGATTGTGAACCAAACGCGAATTTGGAGGTATTCTACATTATTTAGCGATTTTTCGCTTGTGCCCGGCTAACGGAAAAGTACCAAAATTTGTTATAGGTCTACTTTAAAAAAAGTTGCATAACAAATTGTATTTTTTTCTTATTATTTACTGGCAGATATATAAACAGGTAACAAAGCTTTCAGGTAAAAATAGGTTCTCTGGCAGGTTAAAAAAAAAAATTGAAATCATTCTCTATAAAGGGGGAACTCATCAAAATCCTGAGATGTGTGATAAATCGTCAACATGTAATCAGTTGTGATAAGCCGTCAACATTGTAAGCGGGAACGATAGAATATGTTATCGTGAAAAATAATGTTTAATCATACATTCGAATATCATTTTTATGAATTATGAAAAATCAGAAGCTTCCCATTATTCATAAGATCGATATATTATTTCATTTTCTAAGTTAATTTTATACCTTACTCTTGGGTCAGAGTTAATTACTTCATGTCTCCAAACATTTGAAGAATAAATTGCGTAGATATTTATGTTATTCTGAATTAGATATAAAGATATCAATTTTCATTGTCTTTTCAGGTTGCATTCATAAAGTGAAATCATCTCACCTTTGGTTTCAAAGCATAGTAAGTCTTCTAACAAAACAGTCGCTATTTGTTGTTGTTTCTTATGGCACTTGCTATGGACAAGCCCGCTATTACGTAGACAGCAATTTAAGGCAGTGAGGGAGCGTCTCTTGTTTTTAGTAGCGCCAACTAGAGCCAAGAGTACGATTTAGCTACTCACGCATCACAATCGCGTGCACAACCACTTTTTACAGGGGGGCACACTCACACATCTCACAGATGAAGAACAACCATGCTCGAACCGGGACTCGAATCCAGGACGTCCAGATCATGAGGAAGACGCGCTACCCCTATGCCAGGATGCCGGCACAGTCGCCATTTTATTTATGTAAAGCATTTCTGTAATATTATCACGGAGGTTCGCTTTCGAAACTGTAATATAATAATCAGACGGTTTATCATTTGCATCTCCCGTTTTAACTTCCTTGTATATGAAGTACGCAAAGAGAAAATATTGTAATCATCAAAAAAATTCGAATTCGACATTTTGACGAATCTCCTCGTTTCTGACTTTCTAAATCAAATTTAAAAAACTCATTTTTTTAATTATATCAACCAATCTGTCTGTGAACTGGAAACCTCAAAAACGCTTTGAGCTATAAGGATGAAATTTGGTATATGGTTTCTACTTCACATTTGCAGATTTCTGTCTAATTTTGAGTAAAATCTATTTAGAAAATGTCTGGCTGTTCGAACAAAGTAACACGATTGTTACAAAACGAAGAAAACTAGATGGATTAAATTGGTACACAGATTTAAAATTTATATTGTAGACACTTGTCAAATTTTGAACCAAATCCAATCAAGAGCTGACCGTCTGTCGGTTTGTACTTTCAGAAGCATGTAAACGTGATATCTCAAAAACGTAATGACTTATATATATTAAATATTGTGTGGGATTTTATGACTGCAATTGTAGTTCTGTGTCAGATTTTGGTTTTAAAATGTTGGGAAAAACGTTTAAAACAGAAATTTGATTTTAGGATACTGTTTCAATGCCTGCTAGGGATTAAAGAGTTTTTACGATAGATTTAGTGAAAAATGCTAAATTCATGCCAAAGGTTAATATTTCGCAACTGTTGTACGCCAGTACCATTCAAGGCATTCTCTGCCTTATCCAAGGTTCACTAACATTTTGAAAGGAATGGGAAATTACACTTTTATGTGTGAAGATTTTGGAGGGACTACTCTGCTCATTTCATTCACTTAACGTTCACATTCATGCTATTCTATGTAAGTTTAACGTAGTTTTAATATTTCTTACCTTTACAAATGCACGTGCCGGCGTCCTGGCATAGGGTTAGCGCGTCTTCCCGTGATCTGGGCGTCCTGGGTTCAAGTCCGGGTTCGGGCATAGTTGTTCTTCATCTGTTCTATCTGTGAGATGTATGAATGTGCCCTCCTGTAAAAAGGGGTTGTGCAAGCGAATGTGATGCGTGAGTAGCAAAGACGTACTCTTGGCCTTAGTTGGCGCTACTAAAATAAGAGATGCTCCCTTGTTTTAAAATCGCTGACTTCGTCAGCGAGCTTGTCCATGGTAAGTGCCATTATAAACAACAACAAATGCACGTTGAATTTTTAATTATTTTTTGTTTCTAATTATCTATAAAATAATTTTTTCTATAAGTTAATGAAATAAAATAACTCCTGCTGAATCGAATTATTAAAAAAATCTCGATATTTCTGTAATGGAAAAATTTTGTGATAGTAGTTAATTAGTTATGTTAATTAATTTCAATTAATCACTTTATCCATCTCAACAAACCTATCTCTTTAGTCATTTCTATTGATACCAATTTTGTGCTGATGCGATAGTAAATTATAAAATTACAGAAGTGTTTCATTTTCTGTCACGACTGTGCAATGAAAATTACCATTAAAAACTACACAAAAAATTCAAGATTCGGGAATAAAATTGTTCGGTAATTAAATTAGCACGATTCCAAAATTATTTCTTAATTTGAAAATGGTTTAAAATCAATTGCATGTAACAATATCATCGAGAGCAGCCAAAAAAAATCGATCTTATTCACTTTATTAAAATAGCACTGAAATGCATATTCACTCCTTCCAAAATATATTTCTGCCAAATTTGATAGTTCTAAATCAAACGGTCTAACTTGTAGAGGGCCAACACACACATGCCTTTTCCTTTAACATTAGTGGAGATTAGCGTTAAGTATTAATGTAAAATCCGCGCATCATAAAAAAAAAACGAAAAAAAAATCTAGGATTTTTTTTTTTTCTTTTTTTAACAAGATTTGTTTAGAAGTTGTTTTTCAGAATTTATCAATTAATTTCTCTTTACTTTATCTTATAAGACAATTAATTGTATTTTCCTTGTATGCTGACTTATAAGCCCCGGAATGCGTGACAAAACAGAGCGAAATTAATTCCCTTTCCTCGCTTTCGTAAACAAGCTAATTTATCACCTACAAACAATTTTACGATAAACATACTTGGAGAGATTAGAATAGTTTGGTGCCATATGCTTTGAGACGTTTTTGCTCAAAGCAAGCATCCGGACAAGAGATTACTTTTATTTTTATGTTTATTCGCAGCATAAACTGCACAAGACAGCGACCCTTGACTGGTTTGACTATTTAATGAATTCTTTGATTATTCGAATTTTTCCGGTTCCCTTAAATTTCCTGATAAAGAGATTCAAAAATATTATCTGCGATTTTGAGATTAATTTGACTAATTTGATATCAATTTTAATATGTCTTTACCTTCTATGCTTAGTAATCGTAAGTCAATAATTTTAGTCACTTAATGAATGCCTTACTTTGTAAAATATATTACCGATTTAAATAAATTTGTAACCGATAAACGATCATTAAAACTCTGAATGTATTAATTGTGAATTACATTATTTATTTTAAAGCTTTATTATATGATTCTTGTTTTCAAATGACTGTATATTGTTTTCTGTTATAATGATCTGTTTATTGATATTATATTAATAAAATTACATATTTTTAATTAGAAGAGATTACGAAAGTTTAATTTTAATTTTAATATTTTTCAAACATTTTTAGTCGCCATAAATAGGACTACAAATATATAAAAAAAGAATGATAAATTTCCTTATATTAAACAGATATATCGCTTAGGCATCAAATAAATATATTTTCCGAAATTACCGAAATTATGTCTAAAATTAGGTATACTTGACTCTAAGATAGGAAAGTTCTGGAATTAAACATATAGTTTTAGGAATTTTTTCTGAAAATGGATGTCAACTGTTACTATTGGATATTGTTGATAACATTAACAAGAAATATTAATTAAAATAATTATAAAAATTTAATAACATAATTATTAAAAAGTTTACAATAAATCATCAATTTCCTGAGCTTTCCAAAAATAATGAACACGATCAAATTTATGATTACATTTCTAATATTCAAAGTTTTTCTAATTAGAAATTTGTTCCAAACTAGCCGCTTTTGGCGACCAGCTGGTTCGCAAGTCTTAATGTTCGTTAAAATTTTAATAATTAAATATTTTATGTAATTCCTACTTTAATAGAATCTTCATCAAAATATTTAAAACTTCAAATTTTGATAGTCATATAATCCACTCATAATATTATAAAGGCCTTCAGTCATAACGTAATATGTATCTCTCTAATTTTCTGTTAGCTCACGTAGAATTTATACTCTAAATTAAAGTGGAAAGGATGAATCTGCAATTAATATAATAATATTTTTTACTGAAACAAAGTATTTTTTTGTAATATGACTACTGAAAACAGAGTCACTGAGCGTTTAAACTTTATGGGCACTAAAGAATATCTTTCCTAATTTATGTAATATTTCAAAAATTTGTCAACAAAACTTTCTCAGATTCATCATGACCAGATCGATTAATTAACAATGTTTAATTTTAAAGCATCAAACACTAAGAAAATAAAACGAATTGTTTAAAATAATCGGTTGAAAACAGGTTAAAAAAACTACTTAAAAAACGATGCACTTAAAACTTTAAGCCTATACAAAAAATATATAACTAACATAAATACTGTTTAATTACAAAAGCATGCAACTAAGATAAAAATAATTTAAATCAAGTCCGCATCCGTTGATAATAGTTTTCAACAATCAGAACACAATGCACATGCGTGAATTTTCAACGCTAGTTACGGTAACGCAAATGTGTGAATTTTTCTACGTCAGTTGGGATAACGCTGTGCAGACTAGAAATTTTTAATTTCCCTTATTCTGTTTTATTTTAATTCAAAAGTACTTCAGAAAGAATCTGAAAGATCGATTAATTAATAATTTTTTATTTTAAATGCATCAAACATTAAGAAAATAAACAGAATCGTTTGAAATAATCGGCCGAAAATTGTTAAACCTAGCTTCATTAGCGTGGGGGGGAAAAAAGCCTTACTGATTTGGCGGTGGGAAAAATGAAAAGATTTTTTTGGCGGGAAAGTTAGTTTTTAGTTAATAATTAAAATTCTAATTAAAAATTCAAAAAATGAGACCCTAGGTGCGCATTCCCGACCACCAAGGTATACATGTACCAAATTTGGTAGCTATGGGTAAAACGGTCTGGCCTGTAGAGCGCCAACACACACACACACACATTCAGCTTTATATAAGTACTAGCCGCCTTTGGCGACCAGCTGGTTCGCCAGTATTACCGCTCGCTACAATTTTCAATTAAATATTTTAAGTAACTGGTCTCTTAAAGGATTCTCAAACAAAACATTTTTAATCTCCAAATTTTGATAGTCATACCAAACTTATACTGTTTAGATCGTTTCGTTCAATTTACTATAGATATTTTGCTAATTTGTTGCCATTTCCGGTAAAACTTCAACTTTAATTTAAAATGTAAATGACGAAATTGCAATTAATATTAAGATATTTTTTAATAAAATCAAGCGTTTTATTTTATTTATCATCTTTATTGTCATTTATTAATTATTATTATTATTGAATATGAGTATTGCAAACAGAATCGCTCGGTATTTAAGTCTTATGTGAACTACAAAATATTTTTCATAATTTATGTAATATCTGAAAGAATAGTTCAACAAAAATTTCTCAGATTCAGCATAAAATTCAGCTTTCAGTTTTGCTTTCAAAAGGATTGAAATGAAATAAATAATAATATTTTGTTCCGGCCTATAAATATATTTTAGAAATTATGAAGTCTAAATTTAATGCAGTAAGGTATCATATTCTGAGAAATATTCGGGACACACCAAATTTTAAATAAATGAATGAATGTTTCTATTTTCCACGATCAACTAAGACTTTTTTATGAAGTTTTAAATGTTAAAGATTTAGAAAAACTCAACATTTTCATAATCTTAGGCCAATTAATCTTGAGAAACCTGCGCGCTGATTGGCGTATTTTCTTTGAAGCGATCGATGGAAAATCTAAAATTATCCTTTTTTTATTGAATAGTGATATTCAAATTTTCCTAAATCAGTCAATTTAAGTGATTGGAAATTAACTCTTAAAAGGCAATGATTTAGTTGATTGGAAATTAACTCTATCACCACCATAAAATCTGTGCTTTCTCTTGTGGTGTATGCATTCTCCTTAATATCCGCTCGAATAAAACATCACATACAAAAGTACTAAATAGAACAAACACATCAAAAGTAAACATAACATTTCAATAGTTACCAAAAACAAAAGGCAGAAAAATGCAATTAATAAGCAGACGATATTTGGAAAAGTACAGATATTTATACTGGAAAATAAAATTATTTGAAATTAAAAACACGCGCAGACGATATTTACAAAAGTAAAAATATTCAAACCTGAAAAGGAAAATATATGAGTTATTTCATCAATAAATGCCATAAGTTTGTTTATATCTTCATTATTTTATGAGTCATTAAACATCAAAATGGGTCCGGGACTAAATAAACACCCTGTATAGAGAGTGTAAAAGATCATAAAATAATTTTTCTTGAATTTATTCTTTAGAAAAAATAATATTTCACATTTGTTTCATTTCCTACAGACACGTGCCGAAAATTATATTTTTGCAAATTTCATTTTCAAAAATATTTAATTTATTTTCAGTTAGAGCTTTAATCAATGCGATGGCAACACTTTGAAAAAAGCTATTTTTTTCCCATGAATGCGAAACGTGCTTAATCTTAATTTTTATTTTTGACGAAAAAAATTATTGAAAAACATAGTTAAAATATTTATTTAAAAATTCATTAAAAATAGAAATTTAATTTTAAGATTAAAACAGTAGTATCATTTAAAAGATAATTTTTTTATCTTTAACTTCATGTAAAAATCTTTTTTGTGCGGTAATATTTTCGGCAGTTATAGCAGAAACACGTCAAAATTTAGCTTAATTTTTAAATAAATAAAATTCTAGTTAAAATTCGAAACAATAACCCCCAGGTGCACATTCCCGGCCTCCAAGATATACACGTACCAAATTTGGTAGCTATAGGTTGAATGGTCTAGCCTGTAGAGCGCCAACACACACACACATTGAGCTTTATTATAAGTATAGATAGATAGATTAAAGATCTTGAATCGTCCCTGTAACTATAGGGGATAATAACTGCAGCAGAAAAAGAAGTTCAAAAAAAAAAACTTCGTTTTCCTATTAGTAGACCACAACTTTTAATTAACTTCAAAAATACAGCCATTTTTTTAAATTTATTCTATTCAAACTTATACCAATCAAAATACAAAAAATTGCTATAAATTTAAAAAATTATGAATTATAAAAAATGAAATTAAAACCTCTATCTTATCTATAAAAATTATAAAATAAGTTATTAACAAAATTTTCCAAAGATAAAATGTGTGCAAAATTAAGTAACAAAAAATAAACAATTAAAATAACACAATTAATTGAATAAAAATAACAGCAAAAGGAACCGTGAACCCAAGAGTGATTATTAGTACAGGGAAGGATTAAGATTTCTAAGAATAAAATACACCAGAATGAAAGAAGTTTAAAAATTTTGTACAAAGCAAGAAATTTTAGAAGCTTAATAAACTTACTGAGTTCTTCTAATTATCTGATCAGAACAAGAACAAATTAACGATATATTCTGAGGAAGATAAACATTTGAAACCATCAAAAATAAAACACCGAAATACCAAAACCACAGGTGCCGAAACGTTAAATAAAATCGAATGATGACAAATAGTTCGTGCAAACGATTTTAATTAAAATGACAAATTAATAAAAATCATTTACTTGCATTGAAACCAAAACAAAAATCCTTTTTCATTAAAATTCTTACAAAAATAATTTTTTATCGTTTTAAATTACCATATCAAAAAGATTTTTTTTAATTATCTCACATGAATTATAAATAATTCTTTAAGATTATTTAAATAATTATTTAGTAATTATTCTTACAAAAAACTCAACTACCGAAAATATCACTAATCATTAAGTCAACAACCAAGACCAAGGACTGATTGTACAAATTTATTTGTATAATTGTTTGACTTTTTACGACAATTCAGAATGCTGATCCTAATATAATATAATACTTCAGTTGGAAGATACACGTATAGAAGTTGAAGTAGATATCAAAAAATAACATTTATTCTCATTTTGTAGATTCTTATAATAGGATCAAGTTCCCCGACCACCATTTTCTAATGAAACTTAAAAATGCTTGAAGTACGCTAAAAATTTAGAAAATATTCTTATTCTTTCATATCTTCAAGAGAAAAGCCAAATCACAGAAGTGAGAACAAAAGCTAATTAGAGTTTGCGTTTGCTTCGATGTTTTTTAGGGCAAGATCCATTCTTGACTAAACTGCGCAAGGCTAAATATGGATGTTATTAATAAATTGGCATTTATTTATAATTCAAGAAAATCAACTAAGGATAAATACTCCCTAATTTCAATCATTTTATTAGAATTACTTACCATTTAATTTTCTGTTATGTCGCATTTATGAAAATTCTTAGTTATCGAAAATAAAATATTACAGCCATTTTAAAAATATTGCTTTATTTGTAATCGATTTTATATACTATTATTAAATTTATTTGCTTGAAATTTGATATTATAAAGATGGAATTTTGCAGTCTATTTTTTTACTTGCTTCCTGATATGCTAGTTTTTAATATTTTTATGATATAATAATGTTACGATGTTTTGGTGTCGTATTAACTATCTTTACTTATAATAAGGTGTGTGTGTGTGTGCGTGAATTTTGGTGCTGTACAGGCTTGACCTAGAGCTACCAAACTTGGCACTTCTAAAAACATTTTGACATCTATATTATTAATTCCATAATTCAGTTTTATTTCGGGCAAACATGGTTTAAAATATACTACTTAGGGGTTGGAGTATGCATTTCGGAGCAATCTTTTGAAATTGTAATTAGAATATTAGAATTGATATTTTTCCGAAACTATTACAAAATAAAAGTGATTTTTACACCATCTTAAAGTTTAAAAACCATTTTTCGATATTTAGCTTAATATATGTAATTTATCAGCCTTTTAATACATACATTTTCTATTTTTAATAAATGTTTAGAAAATATTTTAGTTTTATTTTTAAAAAATAAAATTAAAAATCATACGAGGGGGTATATATATATATATATACAGTGGCTCCCAAAAGTGTTCGTACACCAACAAGAATCAATTAAAAACCTCATTATTTACCATCATATATTCTTATTTTTACATGAAAATTTTTTCATAGCATATTTTTACAGTTCTTAATAAAGCAGTGAAGAATAAATTTTCATTACGATGCAAATTATTTTTTTAAAAATGACAATAAATAAAATTGCACAAAAATAGGACACAAAAGTGATCATACACTTTAAAAAAACATCACTAAATATGAAATTTTCTAAATTTTTATAAATGTTTAGTATTCAGTAGGATATCCTTTATTCTTTATAACAGCTTTTAAACGTTTGGGCATAGATTTAACTAAACGGTCGGTTATTTCTGCACCGATCTTGTTCCATTCTTCGATCATTACTGCTTTCAGTTGAATTTTCGATTTAATGTCGTGTCTTCTTATTCGCACCTGTAATTCTTTCCAAATATGTTCTATAGGGTTTAAATCCGGTGATTGAGCTGGTGTTTTAAGCGTTTGAGGGCAATGATAGAGGCAAAAAAGACGAACATTCATGGCCGTGTGCTTAGGATCGTTGTCTTGGTAATACACAAAGTTGTTTAAAATGCCCAATTTTAGTGCTGACACTTTTAAATTATTATTGAGAATATTTATATAAACTCTATGATCCATTATACCATCAATGAATACTAAATTGCCTATTCCAGCCGCTGACATACACCCCCAAACCATGACACCTCCACCGCCATGTTTTACTGTTCCAACTAAATTCTTGGGATTAAGTTCTTCGGTTTTTTTTTTTTTTTTTTTTTTCTCCATACAATGATTCT
>JAPMOR010066541.1:356475-401137 GCA_026543865.1 Argiope aurantia
TTTTTTTTTTTTTTTTTTTTTTTCCTATACAATGATTCTCCCGTCCGACCTAAAGATCTTAAACTTACTTTCATCTGCAAATAAGACACGATTCCAATAGCTCTCTGGCTGGTTTATCATAGATTTGGCAAATTTAAGCCTAGCAATTCTGTTCTTCTGACTTACAAAGGATTTTCTTCGTGCAGAGCGGCCATGTATACCAGCATTCCGAACAATTCTACGAATAGTTTCACAGGAAATAGAAGTTCAATTTGATTCATTATATTGTGAAGTAAACTTTATTGCACTCAGACGTGGATTTTTTAGAAATCTACTCACAATATTTCTTTGACTTCTAGCTGACAGAATTTGAGGGCGACCATGACGAGGCTTGTTTGCAATCCTTTTTCCCTCTCTGTAACGTTTTATTATGCTTTGCACCGTTGAATGAGGTAGATTAGTTATAGTTGCAATGCCTCTAATTCATTTCCCAGATTTAAAATGAAATATAATTAATTTTCGTACGTCTAAACTCGTTTCTTTACGAATGCGCGTCGTATCTAAGAATAAAATAAATAGAATAAATAATTGTGATATTAAATACTGAAATCAAACGATTTTAGTGTATTTTTCAATTAGAAAAAAAATAAGCCGCAGAAGATATTTTTATGATGAATTTATATAAATAATTTTTGGATGTACGAAGACTTTTGTGTTCTAATTTTGTGACATTTTTTATTTATTTATTTTTTAGAACAATACTACTTGATTTTTTATAAAAATATTTGTTCAGTTTTATTAAGAACTATTTAAAGATGCTAATTAAAAAAAACCAACTAATAAAATGCTTTATTAAGAAGTATAGAACACAATTTCTGCAAATTTCTTTAGTGTACGAACACTTTTGGGAGCCACTGTATATATATAATTTTTTTAACTTTCATTTTTAATTTTTCTAGCTGGCAAAACAAAGTTTTGGAGCTCGACCGATTTTGAGATGAAAAAAAAACATCATTTTTCTAAATATCAACGCGTGCTTGATCTGATAGTTTCGTTATTGTTTCAAACCGGTTTAAATTGGTTAATGACTACAATTAAGTAAGACAATATGTAAGAATTCAGAGAATGAATAATTTGGAAATCAAGTTGTAACTTTAGTTGCCGATAAATTGCCAAATGTGACAATCTTCTGTATTATTTTCTAATAACTCTAAAAGCGAAAAATGTATGCCTCAAAAGCGATAAATCGCCAATTTGTTATCACATTTCTATCAAATATCACATTTTCTATTTATTTCATTTCATACAATCACGTGCTGAAAATTACATTTTTCTAGATTTAATTTTCAGAAGTAATTAACTTATTTTTTAATCAGAGCTTTTGTAAATGTGATGGCAACAAATTAATAAAAGCTAATTTTTTGCGATGCTCGTGCAGATAAAATTTTATTTTTATTTTCTGCGAAATTAATTGTTGAAAAATATAATTTAATTATACTTTTAAAAATTCATTAAAAATAGAAATTTAATTTATAGATCAAAACATTAGTATCATTCAAACGATTATTTTTTGAACTTTAATATGATGTAAAATTCCATCTTGTGCTGTAATATTTTCGACAATAAATAAAGCGCCAATTTGTTGCCTATTTTGAGGTTTCAAAAACCTCAAGCCAAAATAACCTCATGTTTTCACATGATAATAAATAAATAAATTTTATCTGCACGATCACAATATACGGGCATGGGAAAAATTAACTTTCATCAATGTGTTGTCTTCACTATGGTAAGAGCTGAAATTAACAGATTCCGTTAAAACTTCCTGCAAACTAAACCTAGAAAAGAGTAACTTTCAATACGTGTTTATATAAAATGTAATATTTTCTTTTAAAAAAATGCAAGGAAAATTTTTCTTCAGCCCTTTAAAATATCTATATTATTAGTTTAATATTTCAGTTTTATTTAAGGCAAACATCGTTTAATATATACATGGTACCCACTCTAATAATATTTCTAATTTCTAAACACTTAGTATTAGGCTTATACATCTAATAAAAAAAAGTAGTCTAAATGTGATAAAGAATACTATTTTATGTGGTTTGAATTAATAAACGTTCGGATGGATAACAGATTTTATTTTTTTTATACAGATCGTCGATTCTATGAGTTATTATATTTAGTAAAATATTCTTTAGACATTTTAACTAACGTTTTGAATAAAAAGAAAGGCCTTCTACTCCTAAAATTGAATGAGTTGTAAAAATATAATAAAAAGACGTGATTTTAGGTAACTCTATTGATCGTCTCACTCAGCCCTTAGGTGCAAAAGGGCCCATTATATCTCAGTATTACTTTGTAGCTGGCTTAGATTGATTTGTTGTGTCAAACAAGAACCTTATTCACTTCTTTAAAAAAAACCACAGGTAGCGGTCTAACCAAAACGTTCTCTCATACTCTCTAATGAAAGTGTTAATCTAGAGAACTAATTGTATGGCATTAGCGTATAATAGTTAGGAAATATTAATCGTTGGTGTGAATTTAGCTTTTTTACTGAAACTATTCTGTCATCCTAGATGAGTTTTTGACGATTTATCCCTGGCATGCGTAAATAATATCAGAAAATCGAATTTCCTTTTGCTCCGAGGTAACGTGTGGTATAATCAATATTTGGTTTCGTTGCTTGGCATTCTTACAGCAGTGTTGCAACAAAAAAAGTTCTAACCCTTGTATTTATAAAAATAAACCACCGAACTATCAAGTTCGGTAAGAATTAATGATATAAAAAAATTAACAGTTTCAGAATAAATTTTCCGGACTTTTCCCAATCTCTCAGAATTCCCCGCCGATTCCTAGTTGGACGCCCACTCTTTATACAAAATAAGCATCTTTTAATATGCGTGTGCAGTAATTTACTTTTAAATATTGACTTTTAAAATCGTTACGGTTTTACCGATTTCACTAATATTTTAGTACTTAAATCTTCAACTCTCCTATTTGTCATAAGCTATTTTTTTTTTAATTTGCAGTGGCACGTACATTTGCTTACTGCAAACATTTTATGTTTCATTTAATTTTATTTCTATATCGAAAGTAATAGAGGTAATTAAAAAAACTGACACCCAGTCCCATATACAAGTTCGATTTTACCATTTTTTATTTCCTACTGGGGGCACAGCCCCTGCTCTCTTATGCTCGTCAATCCTCAGGAACTGCTAATACAGTTCCTCTCAGATCGCTTTGGTCGGTCGCCATCTACTAAACCACTTTAGTCTAGCAGCAGATATATTCAGATTCAATTTATTCCCAAATATGATAAAACAATGGAAGATATAAAAAAAAACGTAAAGCAAAAAGTACACTCGCAAAAAATTACCTGCATCGAAATTCTTTGTAAACACAAATAATCTATCATTTAACATCTATATAACCTATCATCTATATACATCCAACAAAAAAAAACATTTTTTTAAAAAATTGTGCTTTTTTCACAATTTTTCAAATTTGGGAATTATACCATAGAAACAGAATAAAGAAATTGATATTTATAAAAAAAAATAAATTCAAAAAAAATTGTTCTTTTCCCGCAATCGTTCAAATTTGGAAGCTACACTACAGAAACTTGATATTTACATTAAAAAAAATGCCTAAAAGCAGCTATATTCAAATTCATTCTATTCCAAAATAAGATAGAACAATAAAAGAAATTTAAAAAAATATAAGGCAGAAAGTACACACCTAAATTGAACTTTAGAAAGGTTCTTCATAAACACAAATAACTTCTCATTTAGGAACTATATACATCCACCTCAGAAACAAATTTTTTTTTAAATGTACTTTTCTCACAATTTTTCAAATTTGGGAACTATACCATAGAAACAGAATCACCGATCAGCAAATCTTTCAATATTTCCGATGGATTCAACAGATGTTCCAAAACAATTTTTTTTTATCATGACAACATATTGTTACAAACCTGCAATTCGGCTTCCCAGCATAGTTTATTCCATCAATAGAAAGAAAGTTTTACAGTCATCTGAATGGGACTAGCGCGTCGGAGGTCCCAGAGCTTGGCGACTTGGCGACTTTGGCGCCAAAATAGATAATACCCGAAACTTCCAGAATTTTCCCGATCCGTCTAGTAGGAACCGAGATACGCCTCGAACGTTCCTGATTGGCTGAGAGGCTTCTAGCCCCGCCTCCTGAGACCTATAAAAGGGTCCACAGCTGCCAGAGAAGGAAGTCAAGTCGGAAGGAGAGGACGCAGTAGTCCGAGTTCGAGAGCAGCGGAGTCGAGACGACGAAGCCAGTAGTCGAAGACGACGGAGTAGTCCTAACACGGAGCGGAAAAGCCAGTAGTCCGAGTTAGAGAGCAGCGAAATCAAGTCAGTAATCCGAGTCAGAGCCGGAGAAGTAGAAGACGGAGTAGTCGGAAGCGACTGAGTCAAGCTCAGGCTGAACTGAGCTGTGCGCTACTGTCTGCAGTAGATTCTGGTTGTATGCTGTTGTATGCTACACGTCTCGGGTGAAGATAATCGTCTTCTGTGCTATATATAGTTGTCGCTTTGTGTTGTCCTGTGTGTCTTCGTGTAAATAAACGTCGTTATTTCTTTTTCCATTGCCGTCTGATTATTGAGCGTTCTCCACACCATATCACTCCCACTATCCAAACGAATCCCGGTAAAGAAAATTTCGTAACATTTGGTGTCAGAAGTGGGATAGTGGTTAATAGTGCATGGTGCTGACGAGATCCCAAGCAAAAATGGCTGATAGCGGTAATGGTGAGTAACTGGCTCTGTTGGCTGAGATGAAGAAATCTATGGAAGAGTTGAAGCAAGGACAAGAAAGAATGGAGCAGGAGATGAAGCAAGGACAAGATGAGATGAAGCAAGGACAAGAAAGAATGGAGCAGGAGATGAAATCCGGACAGGAGGAGCTTAAGAAAGGAATTTTGTCGTGGAAGGAAATTTTAAAAGAGAAATGTAATAAAGCAGAAGAAGTCCAAGATATCACAGTAGAAATTGAAGGAAGCAGCGAGAGCCAAGTGGAAGAAAAGACTGAAGATCGAATGGAGACCGGTGTCACCGAAATGGAACTTAGTCATCCGGAGGATGAGCCAAGGTTTAATGAGGAGATGAGCGAACAGGGAGAATGTCAAATAATTGCGGACCTGAAACAGTCTTCTCCGAATGAGTCCCCTGAAGTGGAATCGGAAGTGCAGGCGCTTGGGGATGGAGAAGATGGACTTTCTTCGGACGGGTCTGTTGGTGGCGACCCGTGCTCGATGCCTATGGATGCAAGAGTTGATGCGACCCTGTTTGGATTGGATTCGTCCCAAAGATTAAAGGAACTACCTTTCTGCAAGCCTCTTGGTATCTCCTGGCATAGTGACACGGAAGAAGACTACGTGGCGGGAATCGCTGATCCCTGTAGTCAAGATCTCCACTTCCTTCAAGAATCCATCTTTGCTGTAAATCTACATGGAAGTGTCTCGCAAATAGGAGCTGATGAATCTGCTGTGTATCCGGTCAAGTTGTATTGTAGCAGAAGAGCCCTTCCCGTAAAGGCAGATATACTCTTCAGACGATCCAGTGTGGAGAGTTGCGGACAATTCTCGAGTGTCGAGAATAGACTGGGAAGAGGTGGACGTATTCCCGTGAAAGCTTTGGCGACGAAGGCGAATACCTGGCTTTCGAGTGGACTTCAGAAAGCACCGTTGGATCATCCTGATATACGTTTGGTTCGATGGAAGAAGTTTAAAGTGACCAACCGAAAAGCCTGTCAAGAATTCATTCCGGAGGTCTCTACTACGATCCAGCGTTTGGCTCCATGGGACATCCTGCATTTTAAGGAGCGGAATCAAGTCTGGATGTACAATCCGAAACGACGAAGAGCTCCGGGTCAAAATCATTCAGAAGGTTTGGATGGATCTGCAGTCGCCGCCAAATTAGTAAATTATGTCATCTTTGAGAGTCGCCTAAAGCATCATCATAACATCATACGGAAGCCTACGCCAGCTGTTGGATTGAAGTAGGACTGCCGGGACGTCAGTCTTTGAAGAACGGAGCAATGTTACAAACCTGCAATTCGGCTTCCCAGCATAGTTTATTCCATCAATAGAAAGAAAGTTTTACAGTCATCTGAATGGGACTAACGCGTCGGAGGTCCCAGAGCTTGGCGACTTGGCGACTTTGGCGCCAAAATAGATAATACCCGAAACTTCGAGAATTTTCCCGATCCGTCCAGTAGGAACCGAGATACGCCTCGAACGCTCCTGATTGGCTGAGAGGCTTCTAGCCCCGCCTCCTGAGATCTATAAAAGGGTCCACAGCTGCCAGAGAAGGAAGTCAAGTCGGAAGGAGACGACGGAGTAGTCCGAGTTCGAGAGCAGCGAAGTCAAGTCAGTAATCCGAGTCAGAGCCGGAGAAGTAGAAGACGGAGTAGTCGGAAGCGACTGAGTCAAGCTCGTGCTGAACTGAGCTGTGCGCTACTGTCTGCAGTAGATTCTGGTTGTATGCTGCTGTGTATGCTGTTGTATGCTACACGTCTCGGCTGAAGATAGCCGTCTCTATGCTGTATATAGTTGTCGCTTTTGTGCTGCCCTGTGTGTCTTCGTGTAAATAAACGTCGTTGTTTTTATTCTACTTCTGTCTGATTATTGAGCGTTCTCCACACCATATCACTCCCACTATCCAAACGAATCCCGGTAAAGAAAATTTCGTAACAATATATATTTGTCATTTGAATTTACTTCTTTTTCCCAGTAACGTGGCCGGCAAATAAAACCTGACATAGTCCCACAACTACGCTCCTGTAGTTCGAAAACTTCGCTCCGTACACATAAACGCTTAACCCTATTTCCTTCATTACGACTGGATCTTCTTATGAACGATTCTTGAGCATTTTCATTCGACCTGTCTTCTCTTTTTTTTTCCGACGATTTTGTTTCAAAATCGATACGGCATGACTTAAACTCATCTAAAAAATTTAGTCCGTTTTTGACCGTTAATATTCTACTTAAAAAATTTTCAAACCGATGTAAAAATAGCGTTTGCTTGAAATCTTATTAAACCGCGTAATGTTCCCGGGCGAAGACGAAGTGTTTCCAAACGGCGATTAACAAATTTGTCCCGATTTTGCGTCCACGTAAGCATTTTATATAGAGAAATGAAAGCTCATGATCTCTTGGATTTTGTCATCAGCGGTCGCCTGCCTTCTATTTACGGAAGGAAGTATAAAAAACATGACTTCACTGCATATTTTCTAGGACAGAAGGAAGCGAATCGTAACACCCGAGATATATCGTCCTTGGATATATCTCGTAATTATCAATAATCACATCGCTCCATTTTTCAGAGAAATCGGAAACTACTTTATTTTACATTTCTCAATGAGGAAAAGACAATAGAATTCCCAAAACAAGACCCTGAAAAGATTTTATAGACCGAAACTGACAACCTTTTTAAACAAACACTTGAGATAAATCTAAATTTAATTTTCAAACTGATTAATTGATAAAAATTTGAAGAAGGTTGAAATTTAGTTCAAAATTATATTGTTAGTATCTACCTCGATTCCACAAACTATTAAGTCCATAAAGTCACCGGGTTCGCTTGCATTGGATGTATGGTTTGTAAACAATTAGTAGGCCTCAGTAGAAAACAACAACGACGTTTATTTAACACGAAGACGACAAATATGTACAGCCTAGACGAAACACAGCAGCACACTATAACAGACCCACAAGTAGAAATCGACCACAGCACACAAAGTGGGCAGACAGAATTCAGCAGGAGATCTTCGGAGCTTCGCTCTAAGTTCTGTCCAAACGGTTAAAATTATCCAATGTCCCCTTGCTTTAGCTGTATCCTACTACCGACTCACTACTACACGACTGACTTCTCCCCTCTCGACATGACGCTGCTTCTACAATAAACGCCAGGACTCAGCACACAGCAGTTCAGCACAACGATGGACTATTCAACCGTTGCTTCGTTATCCTCTCGACGACTCGTTGCTTGTCTACGACTCCGACTCATTGCAGCTCGAGACTGCCGGCCTTTTATAGTTCTCGAGAGGGGGTGGGGAGCGAGATCGTTCTGGGCCAATCAGGCCTATTGGATGGATCATTAAATTTCTCAGTTTCCAGCATAATCTATTTTGTCGCCGAGCTCTGGGATTACTGACTCGGCACCCGAGCAGCATCCAATACTGATTATTGTAAATCGGTCTTTCCGGTGATAGAACTAACCGTGCTGGGAAGCAACATTACAAGTTTGTAACAATATTCTTAAAAATTACAGAAATTCATTTTTGTATTATTAAATAACTAGCTGCCTTTGGTGACCAGCCGGTTCGCCAAGGCTCGTTAAAATTATAATAATTAAATATTTTATGTAATTCCTACTTTAATAGCTTCTTCATTAAAATATGTGAAAACTTCACATTTTGATAGTCATATAATTCACTCATAATATTATAAAGCCCTTCAATCATAACATAATATGTATCTCTAATTTTCTATTAGCTCCCATAGAATTTATGCTTTAAATTAAAGTAGAAATGATTAATCTGCAATTAATGTAATAATATTGTTTACTGAAATAAAGCATTTTTTTAATATGGTTACTAAAAACAGAGTCACTGAGCATTGAAACCTTATGGGCAATAAAGAATAGCTTTCTTAATTTATGTAATATCTCAAGGATTTTACAAAATTTTCTCAGATTCATCATGAGCAGATTGATTAATTAACAATGTTTAATTTTAAATGCATCAAACACTAAGAAAATAAACAGAATCGTTTAAAATAATCGGTCGAAAACTACTTAAAAAAACGATGTACTTAAAACTATAAGCATATACAAAAAATATGACTAACATAAATATAATTTAATTATAAATGCATAAAACTAACCTAAAAATAATTTAAATCAAGTCCGCATCCGTTGAAAATAGTTGTCAACAATCAGAACGCAATGCGCATGCGTGAATTTTCAACGCTAGTTACGGTAACGCAAATATGTGAATTTTTCTACGTCAGTTGGGGTAACGCTGTGCAGACTAGAAATTTTTAATTTCCTTTATTCTGTTTTATTTTAATTCAAAAGTACTTCAGAAAGAATCTGAAGGATCGATTAATTAACAATGTTTAATTTTAAATGCATCAAACAATAAGAAAAACAGAATTGTTTCAAATAATCCGTCGAAAATGTTAAGCCTATCCTTGTTAGCATGGGAAAAAACTGAAACAATACTCATTTGGCGGTAGGGAAATTAAAATATTTTTTGGCGGCAAAGTTAGTTTTTAATTAATAATTAAAATTCCAATTAAATATTCAAAAAAAGGACTACAGGTGCACATTCCTGGCCTCCAAGGTATGCATGTGCCAAATTTGGTAGCTGTAGGTTGAACAATCTGGCCTGTAGAGCGCCAACACACACATTGAGCTTTATATAAGTATAGAATATATCTATAACTGGTAATTCAAAAATTAAACTGATTGATTTTTTAAATATTTTTAGATTTAACTAAGGTAATCTTTCACAGAAACTTTGAAATGTACATTAATGTTTGTTATTAAATCCCTTTTTCATTAAAAAAATTAAGAAAATAACTTGGAAAAAAATGCCAGAAACATTGAAAATATCAAATATAATTAAAATCTACTCTTTGTACTGTATAATTTAAAGATTAAACCCAAGTTTGCACTAATTTTTTTTTAATTTTAAAAACACTTTTTTGAAATTAAATGAAGGAATTAAGATTTAAGCACTTTTTAAAATACTTAAAATAAAAGAAAATTAAAATTTTTATGAAATGTATGTATATACTGAATGTTAAATGAGATGGCGAAAATATACTGATGTTAAATAATCGTCTCCAAGTACTTCTCAAAACTGAACCTGTTAGTAAACCAGAATTTCGAAGAATTCGTTTTCAAGTCCAACGGTGTTTATGGGCAAAAACAAATGTTATTTCTTTAATGTTTTGAATTAAACTTACAAAGAAATAAATTACTTCCAAAAGTAATAACAATATCTAAATAACAGTTTATCAATTCTATCTTTCATGAAAGATTTTATTGCTAATAATTTCTACTTTATTATTAAACAAAATTTATTCTCGGCCTTCCGATTTTAGTTTAGTTTATAGTAATTCTAGAAACTAACATCTATTTTGCAGATTGAAAAAACTTTCATGCCTTTGTACACTGCTTTTATTTACATGATTTAGGTTAAGTTTTATTTTATGAAATAATCCCTATATTTTGTAATTTAAAGGATAAAATAAAAAGGATTGCCTTAAAAAGTTTGCAAAATCAGGCATTTTTAATACTTGAAGGTTAAATTTCTCTTTCCACCGTAAATCTGATTGTAAATTAATTGGCCCTAAATCAACAACCTTAGATTAAAAACTACAAACAAAAAGACAATTTTAATCCTTAACTAGTATATTGCTTTAAAGTAATATATCCAATTACCTCTTCTAAAAATATTATGAAAATCAATGTTTTAATATATATACTGAAAATTTAAGGACTATGCAAGTTCCTCAAGTACTGATTAAAAGCAAATTGCATGTTTAATTTACAGCTGCATATCAATTTTTTTTTTGTTTATGTACTTCATGCTATATTTGAATCTAAAAATAGAATTCAAAACTATTACTTGAGAAATAAAGTATTTAAATTTATCAGTGCTTTTGGCCATTTAGCTGTTATAACAAACCATTTTGCAAGGACATAAGCCATGGGCAGATCTTTATAACAGCATGCTAATTTGCATTGCATATTAAAAGATCTAGACAATTATTAGTTTTGATTTGACATAATAGATATTCAAAGTTCATGATTTGAGAGTCTTTGCTAATTTCAACAATTTTTTTGAATATTTTCCTTGATTCTCAAAGTTCTTAAATAAAAGGTATTCATTGAAAAGAAAATAGAATTAAATAAATGGTCAAATAGTGAAGATGGAACACATAGTTCTGCATGCAGATAAAAAGACAAAGGGCAAACTCAATGAATTGTTAAAAGCATGCAATAATAAAATGTAAAAATTGAAGTATTTACTTTGATACAAATAAAAACTTTCAAAAATTCTCATGCAATTTCTAAATTAATATACATGCATATTCATTATCATATAAGAAGAATCTTTATGTATAACAGATTGATTCTATTAACCTATTGAAATTAATTTCAGTATTAGTTTGATAAATTACTTTCAAAAGTAATTATTTTCAGAAGTAATTCATAAATTTCTAATCATAGAGCTAACATGTTGCATTTGTGCTTATCATTGCAATAGTCAGAGAATTTGGTTTATTCAAGAATTTAAATCAAACATTTTCACATCAGTTTTTTAAAAAAATTCACTTGCTTAACTCTGCAGTTTCTGTGTTTTTGGCTATTTAATGCCAATCTCCAACAATACATCTAAAACATTACAGCATAAATATAGATTTTGTCTTCTATTAAAAAGATTTACATTTTCAACAGCAATGATTTTATTGACAAGTACACGTGATTATGAAATGGAGAACAAAACTTAAGAAACATTTACACTTTATTAAAATTTATATGAAATGATAAGTCCATGAGAATGACAGATGCAAAACTTTAAAGTCCATTTGATGAAGAAATTCAATCTTCATAAAAAGATTAAGTCTGTAATTAAGAACTAGTATGGTTTCGATCTTCTATCTCCACTGAAATATAACAAAACATAAATTAGTAATTTTGCAAGATTTGAAAAATTCTCGAACATTTTAACTACATGTTCTAAAAAATGTTTTATATACAAAAATTGCTCCCCTATATTCATATACAGTTATGTATCTTTATATATATAGAAATCATTCCTATTGATATATATTTTATTCTTGATTATATATATAGAATAAAAATTAGAAAGCTTTTAAAATACAATGTTATGTACAGAAACCTGTATCAATTTGTGGTTTATTATTTCCTCTTCCAATCACAAAAATTTAATCCACGAACAGTTATTATACAGAATTTAATAAATAGAAACCACACAAGCAAATATAATTTAATAAATAGAACCCACACAAGCAAACAAAATTTAATATAGAAACCCATTCAACTATACATACAAGAAATTATTATGAATATTGCTTAGATAAAAAGTATGAGTGGTGTGCGAAAAGGAGAATGAATTGTTGACTCAAATACGAGTTATTCTTGCCACACAGACTGCATCAAGACACATTCAATCATAAGTGATAAAAATCAAATTTACAACTTTCAATCACGAGTTAGATATTCTACTACCATTTTACTAAAACCACGTTTCAAAAATAAAGAAACTACTCAGTTTTAAAATTTGAAATTTCCCTGCAAAGCTATTTTAATATACTTAGTTTCAAATTTTGACGAATAATATCTTGCATACATGATCATATTTTCAGTTTCAAAACACTGGTATCAAGGAAGATGCAGTAAGTATATTTTGGTGCTCCGAAAAACAAGCTTGAGAAACACTACTAGATAATAATCTGTTTCACACAATTCAAAATGTAATCAAGTAATATTTAAAAAATAAAATCTCATTTTCCTCAAGATACATTGTTACAATACAAAACTAAAGTCACCCAAATATATATTTTGTATGACTTCAGCATCATGATATAAAATATAAATTGAGAATATATCTTACCCAGGTCCGCCTCTCATAGGTCCTCCACGACCTGGCCCACCTCGGCCGCCGCCACCAAATCCACCTCGACCACCCATTCCAGGTGGTCCGCCTCTTCCTCGACCTCCACGATCACCACCTCTTCCGCCTCTCATACCACCACGGCCGCCGCCACCACCACCTCCAAATCCTCGGGAACCGCCATCTGGTGGTGCACCACCTCCAACACCTTCAGGTCTTGGAGCATGACATCTATTGCATTCTACTCTCCATGAGAAGTTATTATTACCACACTCACTGTAACAATACAAAAAAAAAAACCCAAAATCAATTTATGAATTTCATTTGCAGATTATATATAAATAAAAACTACCGAGTTCTAAATCCAGAGGCACTCGTAATATACTTACGGATTCATACATTTCCAATCACCTTCTCTGCCAGAGCCACCAGATCCTCTGTCTCCCCCTCGTCCGCCATCATCTCGACCACCACCTCCTCTGCCTCCGCCACCACGGCCTCCTCCACCTCGACCACGGCCGCCACCTCCACCAGGTCCACCACCAAATGGTTGAGTTTTACGCTGGGCTAACTGAACATTGATCTTTTTGCCTTGAAAATCTTTACCTGTATTTGCAAAGGCAATGCATTAAAAATACATTTGAAATTTCATTCCAAATTTATGTCTAAAAAAAGCTCAATGTTAAAGAAATGAACTTTTAACAAATAACTGATATTTAATAAGAATTGCTTGCCTGCATACATACATACACAGCACAAAAGCAAATATTGTCTCTCCTAATATTGGAAGAAACTGAGAAAATAATAGAAAAATGTACAAAACAGAAAGATGATTTCCAGTAGATGTTAGTAGTCCAAATAAAGCAAAATGAATCTTTTTATGATCATACACAGAAAATACAGTTTCATACAGAAATACAGAATTTCATAATTGAGAAAGAGAAATTAAATTATTTCAATAATTATTATTTTTAAAACAATTTTTTTTCTGTCCTAGCATGAAGGCAAGGGAATAAGTAACTAAGTTCTTTTTCTAATTCATAAGGTTTAATTATTCAATTGAACTGCCGGGTCATTCTGATCATTTATATAAGATTCCAATTATTTATCATTTGATGTATCATATCTAAACTTTATATTCTGAACATTTTACAACTTGAGCCACTCCTGTAAAACTTTTTTAATAAGGGGATTTTCAAATTGGATGCAGAATTAGTAAGCCAATTTAAAATTTAAAAAATATATCAAAAGATTTTATTTATTTATAAGGGATACTAGTTAATTTTTTTGTGCAAACTATACAAATTTGTTATTTTCAAACCCCTACATAACCACAGTACTTAAATTGATTAAAATTCAAGAAAGTGAGAGTTAAAAAAAATTCAATTTTAGCATTTCTACTCAAATAATGAATGTTACATTGTAAATTCACCTAGTAACTTGAAAAAAAAAAAAGATTTGAGTCTTAAAGTTAATTCTAGATTGTAAAATTTTAAAAATACCATTTAAATACAACTCTTTGAAAAAAAAAAGAAAAAACTTGGATATTTATCAAGTTTTAGAGAAATTTTAGGAGAACCTTACCAGAATAATATCCTCATATTTGCTTTATGAATATTTTATTTCCTTTCCAATTACTAACAAAACTTTTCAACAATCGCATCATACAAATTTACTTTTAATGAATTTAAATTTATATTTTGAACTCAGTTTTTCAGGTAGCTTGATCCTAAAGGCTGGAAAAAACATTTTACCAAAAATAAATGAATAAATAGAAGGGCATGTAAACACATTTAAACAAAAAGGAGTATGGGTTTGAAGAATCAACATCTTAGGAAATATATTTTACCTCCAAACCAATTTATAGCAGAGCTTGCAGTAGGAGGATCATCATAAGTGATTGTAGCTTCTCCTTTACCTTTACCTGTGATTTTATCCTTATAAATCCAAATCCTTTGCTTTCCAGTTCTCTTATCCATCTATATTAAAATTAATCAAATTTAGTTTTCAATAAATTAGTGCAACTTTTGAAAAACTTAAGCTTCCAATTCAAGAATTCAAACTAAATTCTTATATGAGAACTTACTTTAATTACACCAATTGCTCCAAAATAATTTGAAAGCTCATCCTCGCGAACGCCCTCAGGAAGTCCAGACACAAAAACTGTATCCTGTATTTCCTCACCTAAAATATTTTTGAATTAATAAGTACACAGCAGGAAAAGAGAAGCTACATACCAAAATAAAAATTATAAAGTTCTTTAACACACCTCCATAATTGTTGCCGCCGCCACCATTGTAAGAGTAGCCACCGCCTCTACCACCTAGGACAAGAGTTCTTGGTTAAAGGGTGGTAAATACTTGAATACTATGCATCAATATAAAAGAATTACTGAACTGAAATAAGTATTAAGATGTATAATAATCTATATAAAGAAAAAAATTATAATGATTTTAAGACTATGAACGTGTATTCATGAATACTAAATATATTTCCTTAATGTAGAAATGAAAAACCTCATGCAAGTGATTTAAAAATTCTAATTAATCACATTTTGTTAAATTTTTTAAAAAACCTCTATGAAAACCATAATGATGTATTTTCATCCCAACTTCTAGCACATGTGCCAATTATCACATGAAAGATCATTCATTTACAATTACATCCCAACATAACTATTTCCCAAGATGACATACCATGAGATTGAAATATATGAGCCTCAGTATTATAGCCACCAATTTTCCTTTTCCATACACATGCACACAATCAGAAAAGAACATGTATAAACAAAGGAACTTATTTTAAGTACGAATATATATATTATCAACTCGTTTCACTAATTCATTCAAATGTGAACATTCCATTTCTTCAAACATTCAGATTTTTATCTGAATTTATACAATAGAAAAACCTTTTTTTTATCGACATAAAAACGCGTTTTGAAAAGCAAATGACTATTACAGTACTGGTCACCAAAAATGAATAAATTTTAAAATCATAATAGAAACCAATAACACATTATATACATGAAAACTTCAATGCGCGTAAAATCAACCTTCCAATCACTGATAACCAATTTATGAACATGTGTCTACAGATTTGATTCCATTTGACAGAAATTTGAATTCATCCATATAGTTGGAAGAGAATTTATAAATATTAGCCAACTTAAAAAGCTTTTTTTTTTTCATTTTATTTTTTTGTAAGCAATTTCAATTAAATTTCTTCACAAACTAACCTGTGAAGTGATAACCCAAATGTATCTTCATAAAATTCAACTTTATTATAATTTTTCCCATCAATCATTTGCTAAAAAACTTGATTTCTAGAGGAATACAAGTCTCAATTTCAGACATACTAAATTTAAGCTAAGTTCGATCACAGCCCTGCATTAAAGCTATAGGATCAATCTTGTCTGACAAACCTTAAAAAATTAAACCTGAATTTGTAAATTTAATCCTTAATCAGATTGTTTAGCCAGAAAAGTCTTCAGTCAGATTGTGAAAACAGAAGAAATAACCTTCTTATATAAATGAAAACACTCGGCAGAAAAAAATATCAATTCGGCAATTACCTATATAGTTCCAAGAGTGTATGGACTAAATCAAACACTTTAAACATTTTTGATTTCACTAATAAAAACCAGATTAAAGTTAATTATAAATGTAAAATGAAATGGTTACTTCAACAACATCGCATCCTTAAGATTTGTAGCACTTTTATAACTGATTACGACAATTTGGATCATATTTGTCTTCACTAAAACAATCTTTTTTTTTTTAAAAAAGAGAAAAAAAAAAGGATGTGTATCAACATCCACATAGAATTTGAAGAGGATGAATATTATTCATAACTAACAGTATACAACTTAAAACATGAATCTTCTCTTTCCCATTTTTTTTCACTTAATTTCATGAAAGCAAATATAATTTGCCAAATATCAATTTTCATACAACTCTAAAAAGTGACAAATAATTTAACCAGTATTATAAAGTAATAAACATCCTTGTAAAATTTTATATTAAAAACACCACACAACTCGTATATTTATTTAAAAAGATAAGTTTTCTCTTCAGCACAATGAATTTCAATATTGTATTGTTATTAATAACTTGCAATGAAAAAAAGGTTAATTCCCTTTTACAATATCTATCAAAGCAAGAAACAGAGTTGGAAATATTTTCCTAATCAAAATGTCTCTTTTATGCTACAAGACTCAATTCCATTTTCTGGTGTAAGATCTTCCAACAGGATAAGCACTCAGTAGCATTACAATTTATTTTTAGCTTAAAGAACTGAAACTTAACTTCTAGAAATATCCAACACAAATCTGCACATCATTCAGTATCTCATTCAAATGGAAGAAGTAGCCTAATTCACAAACACAAAGGGTGAATATTTTAAATTTCTTTTAATCTTGCAATGTTACAATCTAATACATTGAATCAAATCCAATATATAGTGTAAATTATATTTCCTTTAAAATCTGTCTTGCTTATTTTCAAAGAATCTTTAAATTAGATCATAGTTTTCAGAACTGACATAATTCTTATTTATGATGCTGTGATGTTTCACAGTATATAGTAAGTATATTCAAATTTGTTTCATGTAATTACTTAATATTTTTATTTTTTATGTTATATTTATTACATTGCATAAGTTTCAACTGAAATTAAACCTTTTAATGTTGTGAAACGAATCTGAAACAGACCATATAAACTAATGTCAAATCAATAGAAAATTTTCATTAGGAAATAACGGTATAATAACCATATATATATATATATAAGGCAAAAGCTTTTGAAACTAATTACAATACAGCAAACAGTGAAAACCTAATTTTAGAAAATGACAAGAGCCAAGTCTTCATCTATGTAACACAGTAAATATTTACATTTCAAAATCCTACCACCAAGCTAAATCAGTTTTTAGTATTTGAAAATTTTACTATAGACAGATTAGCAGCATAGAATCAAATTAAAATTTATTGGTAGTATTTAACCATTATGACCAAACCATACGCATTTTGAAGTCATAACATTTCCAAACAGAATTAGATCTGGGCAATATCTAAAATGATATCAGCATTGTTTGAGAATAAAATTGTTTCACATCACATTCATCAACTCATTCTCTGTAGCAATAATCTTTAGATGAAGAAGACCCAGGTGTACAGAACTATAAATTTTTAAGAGAAGGAGGGATGTATCTTTTCTTTGCCCAGTTTCATATTTTATAAAATATTAGGTTAAGACAAAAATTTTAATCAACTTTAATTCAAAGAGCTTCAACACTATGCGAAATGTTAATCACTAAACAATTATTCACTGAAGTTTTAGTAAAATATATGCCCGTTTTAAAAAAATTACAAAAGAAAAACAAATTTTAGTGAGACAATAAGTTCTAGTTCTCTATTCAATATAAACAAATCAAATCCAAAGAAATATTTCTTTTAAGAAGCCTTGTCTAACATAAAAAATGATTAATTTCCCCCAACCAAATATTTAAAGATTTATTACAGGTGAAGAATCTTCTTGCCCTAGACAAAAAATTCACATTTTTTTTTTTGTCATTTTTATAACATTAGCAACTCTGTTGTATTTATCACATCACTCTTTCATGATTTCCAAAAACAATTCTTATTCAGTTTTTTAAACATTTCTACAATAAGTAAAATACAGATCTCTACACTATTTGCCAAAACAATCTTAAACCAAACTACAGAAAAGAACCGTTCTTTTTGTGTAATAAATATAATTTTGAAAACTATTTATTGATATTATGACAATTTATACTGCACATATCACACATAATTTTATACCAAGATAAGTAAAAGTTGTAATTTTAAAATTAATAAAATAAGAATAAAATTTCAGAAGACTTAGTTTCTCAGTTTAATCAGAAAAATATAATTACTAATTGCAAAAATGTGTAAATTTAATGTGTAAAAAATATCTAATAACTAAATATAAGAAATTAGGTTAAAAATATTTTTTATCTATAATAGAAAAGTATACTATATTAACACCTCATAGGATTATCATGCCATTACAGAAAATAGATTTTAAAAAAAATTACCACAAAATCCTGTCACTGTAACATTTATACCATAAAAGACAATTAGCAAATTAGATTAAGTGGTTCGAAAGGCAGAAAAAAAAGGGATAAACTATAATATTTCTACACAGATTACTTAAGTCTATTTCTGCATCTCATAATTCTTACATGATAGAATACACAGATCATGCACATTGTTTCCAATAAATCAGAGTGTCTACTAGATATAATTTTTTAAAAAATAGGATAAAAATCTTAGAAAAATTACTGTAATTCTAAAACAGATTTCAAGGATAATTACAATATTACTCATGTATATTTAAAAATTAAGCGATAAACTTTAATTTTTTTTTTTTTTTTTTTACTTTGCATGCATATTTGAGAAACAGATTCTGAGAGATCCCAGTAGACACCCTGTTTTGCAAAATTAAATTTGAAAAAAATCAAATTTAACTGGACTAGGAAAGTATTTGCAGTAGATGAATATGAACAGTTAATATTAAACTAGCCATTTAATTGCTTTAATAAAAATGTAAGGAACTTTTAATGAACCACTCAGTGGTACCGTTACCTTTGTTGAAACCTCCGCGGCCAGGACCTTGGTTACTAAAAACGAAGCAGATTCAGTGTGAGCATTACTTCATAACTTGCAACTTCAAGATGACTTCAACAGTTTAATGGTGGGCATTTTATAATAACACCTTATTGAACAAGTACTAATAAAACAAACCGCTTATGCGGATTAAATGAGCATCATACATAACTTCAAACAACTTGAAAAATGCAAAAAGGGTATACTAGGATTGATTAACATGAAATATAAAAACAAGTTATACAATACTTTTGCCCAAATGTAGGTAAAATTAAAGTAATCAATGTTAAGTGATTTTTTTTTTTACACAATAACAGTTACAAATAGTGTGAGAGACGATAATGACTTTTTAGCCTTAGACTTAGCCTTTTTTAATAGAATAAATATATCCATTTCATTCATTTTTTATTGACAATTTTAAATAAATTTTAAACAATGTTTCAAAAGCAAAGCTAATTGCTGATAGTTTCTCAACCCAATGTTCTACTGAAAGTTCTTCAAAATTCTTATAACATCTTTTGATTATTTTAGAAACAAAATAATCATTAAAATAGTGATTAGTTCATAGAAATAGTTCATATACTCCTATTTTCTATACAATTTTTAATGATGATCAATACCCTGAACTTAATGAGCAAGTCTTAAATGCATAGGTTTGTATTATCCAGGTCTATTTTCATAGACCAATAAATATTGACACCAAAAGTTTCCATACATTTTAAAGGTTAAAATTTTGACCATCCTTATTTTACTCTATGAAATTTAACTCTAAAACATGAAGAACTCAATTCAAAAAATTGACTGTTATAATTTACTACAAGACATTCCTGCAGAAAATGCCTTATTATAAAAACCCTTTCATCAACAGGAAAGTCACCCTTGGGAAAGTAAGAGGGAGGTTACTTATTTTACGAGAATGGTTGAACACATCAATTGTTATAAATGCATATAATTAGATAATGGGCTTTGTATTTCATATTTTAACATTTTTAACAAAATTTATGAATAAAACCACAAAGATAGAAACACTGAAAGAAATTTAAGTATAAAAAACCTCAGTTAATTTAAACATACATTTCACATAATTCCTAATGATAAACTACAGAATATATGCATTAAAAGAAAATTGATTAAGGATATACTAGTGTTTTTAAATGTAAGAAAAACAAGAAATCTTTGTATTCATATTAAACTCAATCCAAAAACTTTTTTAAGTACTTGGAGAATAAAGGGAAAAAACATTTTAAATATTCATAATGAAAACTTACCACATACAAACCCAATACTAATTTTCCAATATAAAAATTTAAAAATTGTTGGATAATTTAATACTCCGTCCATTTACTTTCCTTTAGAAAAATGAAAATGTTTAAACACTGCCAACACTGGCAATCATATTTCACACCACAACCATGTACGAGCTGAAATGACAACTAAACATGACAGCATTGAAACTTCAACCAACAGAATTTCATTATTACACCACTTTTCAGATACAGAAAAGAATAACCAAGTCAGTAATGTATAATTTAGCAAATATATGAAGAAACTATCAATCATACCTTCATATTTTGTATAGACTATAGAAAAAGTAAACTTTGCATCACCAGTTTATTAAAGAACAGGATGAATATGAATAAAATGTAGAATAGGTTAAAGACAAAAATGTATAAAGGGTATATCCATATATACAATATTCTTAGACTTCTTACAATTCTGTTAGAACAGTCTAAAATTAAAGAAAACTGCTCATGTACAGAGTAAAAATATAACTACCAGTGCATTCTAGAGAGGATTTATCAACAATTCTTCATTTTATTAAAACATTGCTTGTGTGTTCCTGCTTAATTTATCAAAATAATATTTATTTTCTCTTATCTCAAATTATTTTATATAAACCAATTCTAAAATATCCTCACAGTAAGCAAAACATTTTACACTAAATTTTATATAGATTTTTGCTTGTATAGACATGAAAGAAATTAAATAATTTCATAAAGGTTTTACACAGCACTAGGTGGGTAAAGTAGAAAACATGAAACTATAACTCTGTAATTGACCAAATAATAATCTCTAAAAAACTAAGCATGTTATAAATTGCTTTCATAATAAACCATTTCTTGAACATGTTTAAGAAAACTTTGCTCAAAAGTTAATATTTGTAATTATTTTTCTCACGGAATAAATTATATTAAAAATGCCACATAATGCTCATTAAGAAAATATTCTATAAATACTAATTATTATACGAGTCAGTTTAAAATCATTTTTCTTTCATCAATCAAGAAATAAAAGCAATAAGCTGCAATCTTACGAAAATTTTAAATACAAGCAATGCTTTCCATTAGCATGATTAGATTTAAATCTTTTGGAGGATATTTTTAGGAGAATTAATAAAAAGATTTAAGAATTTTCAACAATCCAGAATAAATTACTAAGAAATAATAACACTTACCCAAAACCACCACCTCCGCCTCCACGGCTACCTCGATCAAATCCACCAGGGCCTCCTATATAAAACGTTTAGAAAAATTGTAACTAGTTCGGTTTATACAAAATATAAAGTAAAAGTGGAACATTATTTAAAAAGAATCCCTAACATGTATAGAATGCTTTTACTTTATATAAAAATGAATTATTTAGATTACAAAGGAATTCATCTAATTATAAACAAAACATTCAGATAAATATAAGTGACAATCAAATGTTTTTGTGATGAAGGAATTTCAGCAAAAATATGAAAATTCATCAAAAATATGAAAAAATTTTTTACCTATATCAATAACTTAACTCATTAATTAATGCAAATAAACTTAAAACAAAAGGAAGGTTGTTTTACAACTTATAAGCCAAGCGAACCTTGTAGATACCAAGAGAAAATAGATCAAAATTTATGGAAATGTGTTTTTACATTATAATTTTATAAAATAAAATATTTATCAAAAAGACAGCTAACCAGTAAATTTCCATTTATAATATATAAATATCACAACTTTATAAAAGCTTAAAAATTCTTCACTGCAAAAGAAACTCATATTTGCATGCATACAAAAATTTATCATGCTTATTATTACCTTGGAACCCACCTCTTCCACCTCCAGGTCCACCACCATAGCCACCCATTGGTGGACCACCATATGAATCTCCACCAGGTCCACCACCCATAGGTCCAGGTCCACCTGGGGGTACAGGACCACCATATCCACCAGGAGGACGATTGTAATCATTACCAGGAGGTGGACCACCATATCCACCAGGAGGTGGAGGCATGCTGTGACCAGGCGGTCCTTGTGCTGGTGGACCCCCAACAGGAGGAGCAGATGATGCTCCAGTTGATGGTGCTCCTGCACTATATGCTGGAGTTGGGGGTGCTGCGGATGAACCTACACCACCACTAGGAGGTTGACTACCATAACCCGTAGGAGCTGATCCACCGTAAGAGCCATAACCTGGGGAACCAGAATAAGCAGACTGACTTTGAGGAGCAGAAGCAGAATAGCCTGTTGAAAATTGGAAGTTCAGTACACATAAAATCCATGACAACATGGCTGCCTTCCTGCCATATGCATCAGTGCTAGGATAACCATCTTAAAGAGCAAATTCCCATTATAGAATTGCCAGTATTACTTCTGAATGTCACCTATTGTCATTGAAATATATTTGTCCAAAACAAGTCTATGAAATATAAAAATTGCTCCAACAAAGAATTTCTATAGCACCTCAGAGCACATAAGACATTCAGGTACACCATGTATAATAGCAATAAAAAAAGTATAAAGAAACATTTAACAAAATAGCAAAAACAAATCACCATAGAATAACTTGTTAGCTAAAAATAACAAAACAAATTTAATAAGGTAAATTTTATGCATTAAGCTTCAAGAATTATTTATTTTTTAATACGAATGACATGAACACTCACTTCCAGCAGAATAAGAAGAGGCAGCTGGTTGCTGACCATAGCTGTACTGCTGAGATTGGCTGGATCCATACTGATCAGCACCATAGGATCCATAAGCTGCATTACCTGAAGGAGCTGCAGAGCCACCCCAATTTGTTGAGGTTGATCCCTTAAAAATAAAAAAATGATTTGTCAATAAATTTTTCCCGAGGAATTCAGGAAGTCTTACAATAAGATTTTATGAATTGAAGTTGATTCAATATCAGGATTTTCAAAATTAAAACAGATCACATAGATTAATCTCAACTTAATAAAAAAATATGAAAGGGATTTAAAAATAAAATCCATTAGTTATATATAGAAAAGTTTTAAAGATCATTTTTTAACAAAACATAAAAATTTACAAACTTTTATAAATGAGAATTATACATACAAGATTCCATTAAGAGAAATATATATACTTGAAATCAGATCAATTTTTTTAAATATCTGGCATCACGTTTTATGCATTTAATATAGAATATATACAAGTGTCTTTTCAAAGATTACTATTTACTAGGAAAATAATTTAATAATTTGTTCATTAAAAATATTGAACCTAAAACCTACAGTATATGCTCCTGCACTAGAACCTCCATAACCACTTTGAGAATATGAAGCATCTCCACCATAACTTCCATAAGAATATCTGAAAAAATAAAAATTTTAATAGGAAATTTACTAGTGAAATTTTCTTTAAAAAGTACCCTATTATATCTCAAATATGATTAGGTCTTAAAAGTTAACAAATTCCCTACTCTTATAGATGGCCACATTATTAAACATCTTATTTTTTTGAAGGGAGGAACATCTTAAATGAGACTACTTTTAACCATCCCTCATAAAAGTAATTAAATATTTTTTTAATATAATTTTATATGGTATTGTATTTTAATTTAAACAATCTACAAATCACTTAAGTAAATATTGTGTTCCTACACCTAATTTGATCCTGCAAAAGGCAAATAAATTTATCTTGTATCATTTTTGTAAGCTACACAACTAAAATATGATACAAACTTCTAATATTTTAACCAATTTCAATGCTCAGAATTAAATAAAGCTTTTAATCATTAATCTTTGTTCATTCAATAAACCTCTTAAGCTTTTAAAAGTAAATTTTTTTTTAATTACATTTCACAGCATGTTTTCAAGAGCTCTATTTCATTATGCAAGATTTCTTTTTATTAGTAAGTTTTTTTCTGTTGAGTCCTCTAATTAAATTCACTAAATTTTTTTCCCTCAAAATTATTTTTTAAAAACATTTATGCTGAATCTCAAAAGGGTCTACTTATCAAGAAAATAAATTTCAGAATACTAAAATTAAAGCAAGTTTTATTTCAAAAATATATACTTATATTTAAAAATACTTAATTGTTTTATTGATTTTTTAAACAAATTCAAGTTTACAAAGTTAATAAAAGAAAATTCAATATCTTAATTAGATAGAGTAACAAATATCAATTATTTTATTTGATATCAATTATTTTAATATATTTGTATCAGTCAATTTTGTGAACAATTTAGAATGACTGAGTATAAATTCTTTTGATTTTAAGAATTATTTTTCAAATATTTTTCTACAGAATGCAATTAAATGTAAAAATTCACTACTTACCCAGCTTGACCAGCAGGATACTGTGAATATTCTGAAAAATAAAATGCATTCATTTCAGTCATGAAATGACAAAAGAAAATATAAACATTAATATACAGAAAAAAGAAAACTTCTATAAAAACCTATTATTTTATAGGGTATTATAAAAAAACCCAATAAGCAATTAGTATTTGGTAACAAACCATTTAGTTTCTTAATTCTTAAAATACAAAAATTGTAATTCACAGAAATTATAGTCACTTTTATATTAGTGAGGAAAAGATTGAATTTTTTTTCTTAAATGAAGACTAATTCCTTTAAACTTTAATTGGTAATTACTTGGGATTTTTCAAATTAGAAAATTAACTATTTTTAATCCATATCATTGTAGAAAAAAATAAGGTTGCAAGTTAATACTTTGTCAATTACCTTAATATTTACTTTAAACATAAAAATTGCATAGTTAAAACTTTTATCAAAATAATATATATTTTTAAAAAAAGAAGTGTGCTAAAAATTAATATATAAATTTTAAGAATATATCATTGACAAGTCAGGTTAGATTGCTACCAATAAATTATAAGCATAGTAAGAATAGAAAATATGTAAAATTTAGAACTTAAGTTATCTAAGTTAAGTGTTTAGTATAATATGGCTGAAGTTGGTAAAAAATTAGTTTTACCAGATTACTCATTCCCCCCCCCTAAAAAAAGTTTTCCTAGAGAAAAAAATTTAAAAAAAAAAGTAATATGAAGAATAGGAATGAGAACATTTTTCTACATATATATTTCACTGTTTAGGACACTTTATTTAATGAAATTATTCATTTTCCAATGGTAAAAATCAATGCAAGAGATGAAAAAGCTCAAATGAAGTTGGTTGTTGCTAAACACTTTGAAGGTAGAAAATGTAATATCATGGACATTAATTACACTTCTTTGCAATGCTGCTTGAGTTCATTTATTATAAGATAGTAAAATCAATTTGTACTGAATCTTTCTCCTGAAGGTTTTTCTCGCATCTTATTTACAATTTTTACAGCTCCTTTTGATTTAAAAAAATATTTTACAATTTGTGTTCCACAAATCGAAAATGGGAAAAGATTTATTAATCATTATAAATCAGCAAAATTTCCTGCAGAAAGGCATGTATATCTCATATGGCTTCCATTTTACAGCATTTAAAAAAAAGAACAATTCTAATTTTGCTTGTACATCAAAGAATTGTTTTTTAAATAACAGCTACATTTTGTTTTTGTGAATGTAATCCCCCCTGCAACTTATTTGATTTTCCAAAGAGTGTCAAAATTTAAATTTTAAAATTATCTTAAAATTTTAGCTGTTTAAGTATTGGATAGTCAAATAAAAATTAAAAACTGAATTTTAAGATTTTTTTTAATGTGCAGTATTTGCAATATTTTTTTCTTCTACAGTAAGAGCTCAGTTTGTAATTACACAGAGTACCATTTAAATAGTTTAAAATACAGTTTTAATGCATTTAAAAGAAATTTAGATTTGATGAAAAATTAATTTAAAACATTTAACAAAAATTCAGGATGTGAAATAAAATTTAAATTAATGATAATTAAATTGACATAAGACATTTCTTTAGTTAGATACATAGAAGCATATTACAACATATAGTTCATATATTAAATAACTCACAGCTATCACTGGTATTTTTGTTAAATTCTAATTTTGTTAATTTCTAAATACCAAGAATGGTAAACATTACATTTAATTCAATTTGGAATCAAAAGATATACATTTTGATTTGTTACTGTTGGATAAATTAAGATCAATCATAATAATATTCTTAAGAAATTATATTAGCCCATATACAAATTACACATGAAACCTACAAATTTTAATGCACATGATTCATTGCAATTTTATAGTGAATTAGATATAAGTTTAATTTTATTTGTTGATCACTAGAACATGGAATAGCCCACAGATGCATTCTAAATTTGAATCAAGAAATTCAATTTTCTATAATTTAACAAACCTAATATTTCATTCCTTGTAGTTCTCATAGAATCACAAAAATAATTTTTACAGAAATTTCAAAACTAAGAACTAATATATTTAATTATTCATATGCTCCAATATCTACAAAATTTTGTTAGATTTTTAAAGGCTTTCATATAAATAAGACTACTTTCTCAGAGCACTGATTAATTTTTAAAAAAAATATAATTTTGCAAATTTCATTTATCAGTAATTAGTCGCATTTAGGGCTCAAATTTGACTATGTAAACGTCTATAATCCATTTGTATCAGAATCGGGAAAACTAATAAATGCTTCAAATAGATGTAAAATATTCTTTACTGAATTAAATAATGCATATTTTACGCAATACTAAAAAAGGGGCATAGGAGCATTTTCTGAAAAAATCGAGTAACGCTTCAATTTCGTTTGGGTGTTTTTTTTTAACGTTTTAAATTAAAACAGATGCATAATTTTTTCATTTAGATCTTTTCAAATTTTCCTTAATTTTAATATTAATTTAGTAACATCATACAACATCAAAGGTTTTTTTAAAACCTTTGACAAGCTAAATATTATTTACCCAAAATCGGACACAGACGAAAAAATAATGCACAGATCAAGAAAAATAAAAATTTTAAGAGTTGACTGTAGAAAAATGTTGAGCCTATTTATTACTTGTAATAATGAATGTGTTAAATTTTAATCAGACTGATAGATAATATTGAATATTCTGGAAAATTTTGGCGTTGACAATGGACAAGTGTACAGCAAGTATTTTAATAGCTATAAAGACTAGAAATCAGCAGATGTTTACTAATATTGGTAAAAATAGAAATCAGCACCTAAAAATTAATTTCAAGTAATCAAAATAGACAATGCATGTTGAGATCTCTGCCGTAAAATGGCTACTTCAAACACAAAATGGCGCTACAGCAAAAATCTGTAAATCTACAAAAGAACTTAAAAACTGGGTTCAAGGCATAATAATTGTATCATATAACATAAATCTACTTACGTTGATCACCCATAATGATATATTATACAATAGTCTCTCTAATTATACGTTATTTAGGAAAACAAAATTTGACGAAGCCAACACTCCACCAGTTGCCGGTAAAGCACAGTGGCAAACTGAACAGAGTTGAGATGTATGCTCAAAAATGTTTTACAATTTTTATTACGGTTATGTAGATACGCCTTTTAAGTTGAAAAAATGTCAAATTAAATCCATTAAAAAATATTAATGAATTCTTCACTAAAATTAAGAAATACGTAAGCTAAAATTATTTGAATCTACATAAATAAATCTCCTTATCTTTTATGAAAAATAAAGTTCTGTATTCTGACGTAAATATGTTTCACACTATGTTTCGAAAGACTTTTTAGGAAATGGAATAGTTTGAGGGATTTTTTTAAGACCAAAATTAAATTTTAATCGATTTGATTAAATTAAATTGCTTTATTTTTTAAATCCCTTCTATCTTAGCATGTATAGTTTTCACATGGGAGAAATGAGAAAAAAAAGTCAATAGATATTCATGCTCTCGTAGTAAACGCCAAATGCAAACAATCGATTTGTATCTTGCAGCAGAAAACAGTTTAATTGCATAGATAAGCTTATGACAAGCAGTAGATAGGTTTAATATCACTTATGCTGTTAGATTTGTCACGTAACTGTGACGGTAAATTTTCTGACATGGCGTTTTTGACATCTAACATGGCAATTAATGGAGTTACGTTTCAAATATGTGAGACACAGGCGCCTCAATCTCAGGAGACATCCGAGAACAAGTCGAAGCTGATTGGAATTGTCAGATCAGTGAATTGAAAATCGCCAAATTCGTTTCCCGCCAATTTTACAGTAACCAATTTTTATCAGTGAAGCGGTAAGCATTGTTCCGTATTGCAAGGATAAGCAATAAGCATGGAATTCAAATGTGCGTTATGCGGCGCTGAATTTCATAAAAAACGCAGTTATTTTAAACGCATTTTTTAAAGAAACAGTTTACAATATTTTCTTTTCAAATATAGAAATAAGAGCTTCTCCCTGTGAAGTTATTCCTTATGAAGTCTTAAGTTCCGAACACATATGTTAAAATGGATCCAGTGAGAGTTTTGTAGATCCCTGCATTTCATTTTTATTGAAAGACAACATTTATAAACCAAATAAATCAATATAATAACAATTCATAATATATTCTTTTCAAATATAGAAATAAGAGCACACTTAGAAGCATGTAGCAGACCCTGACTTCTTCTATATCAGCTTTATTATAAAACAGATGCTAGTATAAAATTTTAATCAACTGAATTACAAAACAAAATACTACAGTACTGATATCTATTACCAAATTACTTTCACCAAAGTACGCATCTAATTACCAAAAAGAAAGATAAACAGCCAACAGAAGATTTCCCATGACGTCTAGTTTTAAGTCATGTGATCGAACGAACCAATCAGATTCGGCTTGTGCTCGGGTGTCTCCTGAAATTGAGGCGCCTGTATATGAGACAGGGCATCTGATATAGCATATATCGGTCCGCTGTCTTATACTTAATTATGATGGTAATCGGTAAGTCATTTCTAATTTCTTTTATTCGATGTATACAGAAAAAAATTCACAATCGTCAAAAAATTCAAGCTCGGTATTCTAACGAATCTCCACGTTGAAAACCCTGAATCAGAAAAAGACATTTTTGGAAATAAGACTGTCTGTTTTGGAACATCATAACTGTCTCTTTTGGATACCAAAGTTCTTCTAACTGTGATGAAATTTGGTCTTTAACCTTTACTCCGAATTTGTAGATCTAACAAATTATAATTTAATCCATTCTGAGGTAGTTGTCTGTCCATCTCTTCAAATAAATAGAGAGCACAATCTATTTTATCATCTTTTCTAACGGTCTCAGAAAGTATGAATTTGTAGATGACATCTTGTGCTTGCATGTGCATCACTGGTTTTCTTTAAATATATACAATATGAGAAACGAAATTTTTCTGCAAGCTTGTCATCGTCACATTGGTTCAATTTACCGAATATTACTCTCATACATATTTTCTGAAACATGATCTTTTTCTTCCATCGAAGATGTATTTAATATTTTTTCGGTTCGACATTTGGCCTATATATTTCTATAGAATAGCATTCCTATACATTTCCTAGGCTTTATACAGGGTGTACAAGGAGATTATAATTAAACACCCCTATAAACAACATCCTAAAACGTAAACTTGTGAGCGGATTGCAACGAAATTTGATATATTGACTGTACACGAGATGCGCTCACGCAATTTCGGAAAAAAAATTAATTCCAAAATGTCCACTAGAGGGCACCTTTTCCGAAAAACCTCAAATTTAACACAATAAACAACCAAAATTGGATACAGAAACAACATTAACATTTATTGACAAGTTTCTGATCACCTTCTCATCGAACCCCATTAAGGAAAAAATAACAGTACGCTGTTTGAGAGAAAAAAAGCAATTCATTTTACAGAAACAAGAACAGATTAGAACGAAATTGCACAATAGGAGCACTTATTAATCGTGTCGCGGTGAACCACAAATATGAAGGAAATGTGCTCCGCGTGACCACCCTCATTCACCTGTAAAATTTCAAGTGAGTGGACAGTGTGTTCAACAGCAGATCAGAACTGATCAGCTGTGAGGCTTTGCACATGAAACGTTATAGAATTTCCAACTTTTCCTTTTTTTTTCACTTTATTACTCATAATATTTGTTCTGTATTGTTAATATTGTTTCTATATTCCATTTTAGTATTTTTATTGTATTAAATTTATTGTTTTTCCGGAAAAGGTGCCCTCTGGTGGACGTTATGCAACTAAAATTTTTTTTTCTAAATTCCGTGAGCGCATCTCGTATTATATAGTCTATGAACCAAATTTCGTTGCAATCTGTTCACCAGTTTGCGTTGTAGGATGCTCTTTATAGGGCAAGTTTAATTATAACCACCCTGTATACATATATATACATACACACATATGTATATGCAGAACATACGTGAAATTTTAATCGTTTCATACATTGCTCGCCAGCTTTCGGTATTCTGTATTGACGGTAACAGGTACATACAGATTAGAATCAAAGTATACAATATTTCATGTGCCTGATTTTGAAAATTAGTCAATTTATCTAACTAAACTCAGCTACAAGACAGGCCATGCGGGCCAAGGCCTACAGTGCTCATATCTGCTTTCTTAACCGAGGGCCTTGGGGCTGCAAGGCACATGTCCTGGTTAGGTGGCCTACCTAACCTGGACCCTCAGTGTTTAATTCCCAAGCATGTTTGGCCTTCAGTTTATCGACCCACTGAAAAGATGAGCCGACCTTGCCCAGTCAGAGGATCGAACCTCGGATCTATGCATTGGAAGCGCAAAACACTACTACTACACCACCGGGCTTTTGATCAACTTATCACTTAGATCATTAAATTGAGAAATAGATATCCGTGTGATGGCTTACAAATACGCCATTTTCTTATAATTTGTGATTTCCAAGAGAAAATTTTCAAAGTATTTTCTATTAGGCATTTTTTTGGATTCTTTCATATTAATCTGTGGATTTGTTTTTGTATTCTGATTTTTACCTTTACCATTACCTTCTAGTGTACTTCCACTACATGACACTTTTATATTTAGTGAAAAGCATCGTGCATGCACTATAAGAAATTTTACTACCTTTACTCTTTGATTGCCTGGGCTGTAAATGCAATATATATTACTACAAATCAAACAGAGTTAATAGAATGTAATTTGTACATAGATTTAACAGGTAAATTGTAGATGCATAACAAATTTGATACTAAATCCGTCAAAGGGATGACTGCCTGTTGATATATATGTCATAAGCATTTAAACTTGACAACTCAAAAGTGCAACAAGTAATAGAAGCTTAAATGTTTGAAATTTGATATGTGATGCGGTGACTGGAATTGTAACTCTCTGGTAAATTTTGGTTTTTATGTGTCGGCAAAAAATAATTCCAAATACACATTCGGTTTCCAAGTAATTTTATTTTAACCACAGCCCGAGGAAAGAATTAATCGCCAAAGATTGCGTCCAAAACGGCTCTTTCGTAACTATTTCTCGCCAATGGTATGCAATCAATACTATGTGAGTACATTTATTGGATTGTACGAGATAATTTTGGCGAGATCATTCCAGTTAGTTAGAATTTTGGTATATATCTTGCTTGCACCAATATTAAAGGAAAAATATATTGGGGGAAATATAATATTTTCCCCTATACTGAGACAGTGTGAAATATAAGAATTTTATTATTTACAATATTTTTAGGACATTGAACAATGTTATACAATATTGTCAACATTGTATTACATAATAACATATTATTATGTTATATTGTATAACGTTTGTGCAATATTATCCAATATTAAGTAATATTACACTGTGTTGAATAATATTATATAATACTTATAATCAAAAATTTTCCTATTAGAGTATAGAAAAAAAAGTAAGTTCTAACCATACGCATAATATCTTTCTATTATTCCACATACGGCTCTAATTAAATTTTTGAATTACGCCATTTATGACTTATCTTGAGTGTGAATCAAATACATAAATCTACTTTTGAAAATCGGGGCGTTTTGGTTGGCTGACGGGCGTCTACCAGATCCTTTGAACAAGGTTGATAATTATGGTAACAGGGTACCATTTAAGTATTTGTGCTCGAATGAAATAGTATGAAATTTGAAATTTAATTCTGAATAATCTTTTTAGTTGAATTAATTTTTGGCAGTTTTTGATTGTTAATGTAACCTGAAATAAACTATCTGAAGTGGTCTCTCCAAAACATTCTCGTATACTCTTTAATACAGATATTATTCCTGTAAACGCCTTGCATTGCATTGACGTACAATATTAAAAAAAATATTTACCTTTGGCCTGAATTTAGCATTTTTACTGAGTTTGTCGTGTGATCCTTGGCTTGTATTTTAGCGATTAATCCTTAGAATGCGGTCAAATGTATTCAAAAATCGAATTTGAGTTTCAGACGCGTTCTTTCTAACTGACTGGAACAAAAATTTAACCTAACACTACATTTAAAATCTCAAAAATCACGCACCAAATTTGATATATTTAAGTAGCTGCGTTTTAGAATTTTCGCGTTTACATGTTTCTGAAACTACAGACCGACAGACAATCAATCTCTTGTTGGATTTCGCTGAACATTTGGTAGCGTCTATAGTAAAGATGTTAAATCTGTGCAACAATGTTTATCTATTTAGCTCTCTACGTTTTATAGTTATCATTATAACTTATATTCGAACGGCCGGATAGATAGACTTCCTCTACACTTACTTTGCTCAAATTTTGATAGAAATCTACAAATTTGACTATTTGAAGCCTACATACCAAATTCCCTCTGTCTAACTCAAAGAGTTTTGGTCACATCTTTGTCACAGACAGACAGACGGATATTTTCCAAAAATGTACTTTTTGCACTCAAGAAGATCTAAAACATAGGGATTCGCCACAATCTCGAGTTCGGGTTTTTTGACGATTACTATACTTTCTCTGTACTTCGTATACGAGAAAGTAAAAAAAGGTACTTTTTACTCGGAATCATGATTTAATATCAAAGTGTAATAAGGGAGAAATACAAAATAACCGTATTTAAAAGTAAGGCTTATTTTTCTGAAACCAATTATAGTTTTTTTTTTGTTTGAGTTTGTTTGATTTCTTAAACAAACAGATTTCAACAATTAGAAGGTCAAACAATTTTCTGTAAAATGCAGGTTATCCATATTTTATATAGATTATTTAAATAAAAAGAATTTGGGAGAGATTTTTGTAATTTCCGAACTAAATAACGAAATGATTTGAGACATAGGTTAATTTTATTTATTATGTTTTAAACATATTGTAAGATGCCTTTAACATTTATATTTTTGCGGTACTGAAAATTCAATTTTTAATAAATATTAAAAAATAAACATTCCTAAATTATACTTTTATCTTCATATTCAAAGTTTGTGGAATCGTATATGTTTATACCTGAATTAGTCATTATTTTCCTGGAGAGCTGTTGTATGCTTTACTCCTAGGAAAAAAAAATCAAAATAGAAACGAAGATAGTTTAACATGTGTCTTGTTGATGGAAGACTGAAATTCAAATCTTTCTTATAGATATGCAACTCTATGAAAAGCTGGTTCTTGCAAATATTAGTTAACTTATTATCCAAAGAGAACCGGAAAATCTTTGGATTTGATTTCTTGCGAGATATTCGAATTTTGGACATTTAAAAAAATATTGGCATGTCTCGGAAAACATTTAAATTTGCAGAAAATTCTTGCTGATCAGTGGAAACAGACGAAGTAATTTTAATGTGCTGCTTCTTGACTAGCATTTGAGATACTATAGCAGACAATGTAAATAGCTGTGTGTGCAAATGATTAATGAATTAATAATAAATGAATTACAGCAATATTAATTATTTGCTGAATTTCAACATTTGTTTGATCGATAGTTTTTAAAAAAGATCATGTTTTTTATTACTCTGTCATTCTGATTTTCCTATCCATAAAGGTGTAAGAAAGCAATAATTTTTATTCATAGATGCTCAAGAAATATGGCAGTAAAAATAAAAACCAATTTTCACTTTTTTTTTTTTGCATACGCCTATTTGGGTGACTAACCGTATTTAAAGAATCATTGAAATGAAGTATTTAAATCATTTCTAACATATCTTTTAAATATTGAAGAAACTATAAATAACAAGACATGAGATATAAAACTATGTGCATTTATTCACAATGATGATTCAACAATAATTTATATGAAATTTACAAAAGGTATTTGCCGTAGCCAACCTTTGCGAGTCCGCTGCTGTAAGCGAGACCGTGGCTGGCAACTCCTGTGGTGTAAGCAAGTCCATGTCCAACGATTCCATGACCATATCCGAGCCCATGACCATAACCGAGTCCATGTCCGTATCCGAGTCCGTATGCCAATGGGGCTGCTCCAAAGAGACCAGTGTGGCTAAGGACGGGAGCAACTGGGACAGTGCGAGTGATGGTGGTGGTGTAGGCTGGTGCTTTAGCGTAGGCAATGGGAGCAGCTACTGCAAATGGGGCAGCATGTTTGGTGACCACTTCTCGCTGGACAGTGACAGCAGCTGGGGCAGCAACAACGGTTTTGGCATAGACAGGGGCTACTGGTTCAGCAATGACGGTCTTAGTGACTACAGGTGCAACTGGGGCTACGACGGTTTTGGAAAGCAGAGGGGCATGGAGTAGAGGAGCTGCTGGGGCTTTGATAGCATATCCCAGTGGGGCTGCTGGGGCAAGGTAGGTAGCATGAGCAGCTGCAAGGGCAGCGCAGAAAAGGACAACCTAAAAATAAAAAAAATCATTAATTTAATGATATCCAGCATTAAACTAAATAGTATTTGTAATAAAACTGAAATGAAACCTCACTGAAAATTGATAATTTATTTTAAATTCCGAGAAAATCATTAATAAAATAATTTTTCTAGAAATTTAGTATTTTGAAGAAATTTTTTTTTCGCTTCGATCGTTTTTTAAAAGGGTAATGGTTAAGCGAATGCTTGATAAGATATTACTTCTTATTTTAATATGATATTATAATAATGATTTCAAATTCAAATCTCTTATTGGTAGGAAGAATTTATTTTTATTCAAATTTTTATTAACAATCTTCTATATTAGTTTAAAAGATTGCGCCTATATGAAATTAAAAATATTTGACACATAAGTTTACTTCAAAATAGGTGTTTGATAATGAATAGAAAAAATGCTTAAGAGTCTAACTATATTTGGAACTGAATATTTATTTTTTAAATATTTTTCAAGCTTTCTCTTCTGAAAAGTACAAAATTATTTGGATAAAAAAAAAAAAAAAAAACCAAAATTTGAAAATCTTTATAGGACAAACAGATCTATAAGGTTAAAAATTGTCTTAATAAAATATATTTACTCCATTAAAAATTATAGCATCCAAATATTAAGTTTTAAAATCTTGCAAATAAAATGTTTCGTTTTTAACAAAGCTTCTCAAAATTTGAAGTGGAAATAAAATCGTTTTCTGTTGTTATTAACTGAAGTAAAATAATTTTAAAATTAGATTTTAACAACATAATTATTTTATTTATTGAATAAAAATTTTGAAAATAATGGAGACTTCTAGCTTTTTTTTTTCAAAAATATAATTACATCTGAAAAAAATTAATTTCACAAATTAACTGAAATTGCATATCAAAATTGCCAATGAAACTATATCATAAATAAATAAATGTATGACAGGAAATCAGTCTTTAATTAGCTCCAGTTTCTATTTTTCTGCATTTGATTCATTTATGCTGAAACTTAGATAAAATTGTTTCATTCTTTAAGAGAAGAAAAAATAATTCAAATTCAAAATTAAAGAATATAGAAGAAAATCTTTTTGTGAGGCGTTGATATAACATTTTTCTTTTCTGAAGCACGGGTTTTTGAAACATTCTTTTATAAAATAATAAAGTGATTTAGAATAGAAAATATTCAGCTTCAATTTTTAGGACATCCAAATAAAAACATGTTTTCAATTTTTTTAGAGCAATTTATCTTTATTTATGCGAATCATATTTCAGTATTTAATTCACTCTGCGTATTTCACTTGCTTATTTTTCAAAAATGAATTTAAAACTTTAAAGATCAGAAAACCACCGAGAATTTATATCAAAATAGGCAAGATTCTTTTTCTTTCAGTACTTATAAGGAAAAATAAATACAATAATAAAATTTAGGAAAAGCAACGAATCACGACATTTTAAGAACGAAATTTGTTCAAAAAAGAATTAGTTTGTTAAACTGATCCGATTTATTAAAAAAACATTCTTATTGGATTTTTTTAAAACTTAATTAAGCTCATATTCTGGTTAGACAGTTATTTTGATATTTCTAAAATTGGCGATAAGTTTTTTAGCATTATTATTCTTTTTATAATGAATTGGAAATAGAAAGGTTTTAAACGAACAGCAAAAAAAAAAAAAAAAAAAATCCCTGAAGTGTTATACTTTATTTTGACATAGTAGGGAATATAAAAATTGATGTTAATATTAACATTCATTTTATTACAACCCAAATAAAACTGAAATAATTTGTGGATACAATATATCTTTAAGTATTAGCCTACATTTTCGGATTCCATATTTTTCAGAGTTAAATTACGATTTTTTTTTCTGAATTTAGGAAACAAAAGATCAAATGATATATTTGTAATCGATATTCTGAGAACAAATTATATACTTAATTTATAAAGCGTTGTTTAGAAAAGTCGAAATAATTTCAAAAGTTTATGAACTAATTTTCAATCGAAAGTTCTGACTTAAAATGTAAAAACTTATTTCAAACCAAATATTCTTTACCAGTGGTAAGTTAACGATTTTCAATGGTGACATTAAAATGTATCGGATCGAAGTTATTGCTTCTCTGTTTTCATCAACAAATGAAAATCTATTTTAATTTTACCAATCAATTTATGGCTAAATAATGTTCCAAAAGAAATAGCATTTCATTTTGATTAATTTAGTTTTCGAAACTGCCAGATATCGAAACATATCGTTTGCCATTATTTTTAATAGTTAAAACGAGATTTCTAGTAGGAATGAAGTTTCTTACCTTAGCGATCATTTTGGAAGGTATTGAGGAGTTCTCAAGATTTGGTGAAGTCGATCGGCGTCTGCACCATTTATATACAGAAATATGTACAAGGTTAACAACATAAGAAACAAGTCCTGTCTGCACAAATTAAAACGAGATAGGGAGAAAGGAAGAGGATAAACAAAGCAACAACTTTCCAATAAAAAAAAGGTTCTTCAAAATCGAAATCTCCAAATATTGTTACCACCTGTTCTTCACGTAACGGCCGAAAAAGTCGAGTAATGTTTGACCTTCGATCATGGAGGTAGCTCATTGAATCCGGAATAGGGTGTGCCGTTTGCGGACCGTTATAATTATTCATTGTGTAAGAAAGGTCTTTCCTTGTTGATAATGGAACCCAGAGTTTGTATTCGAAGGTCAAGAAATCCTCCGATCAACCGTACCAGGAAAATGAATGACCAGCGTTGAAAAAAAAAATTAAGAATTGCCATTGAATACTGGCGTAGAATTAGAATTAGTTTTCAAACTGAAAACCAAAACTGGTGGGAAGAGGCATTATTTTTCATAGATATAATGATATGAGATAAAATAAATGCATGTCAAGTTAACTATTTTTTTATTTTATAATCTGTTGTGACAATTGTTGGGTGTGTGTGTAATGATTACGTGGGTCAGAGACCAGTGGAAAACCCAGAAGCCACCTTGTAGATTTAACAGTCAGAGTCAAAACTATTAAAAAATAATAAATTTCAAGAAATTAATGATACGATTTTGACTATGAAAAGTTTCCAGTGCTGTAAGGTATTCATTTTTTTAAGTTCAAAAGTGTGTTACAGTAATTAAAAAAATTTATTGATTTAACAGTTATAAAATATACTACGAAATACAATCTACGATCTTATGTCTTCATCAATCTTATCCTATTATGGGTTTATCAAAATTTCAGATATGATAAATAATAAAAAGAAATTAAAATTTCTACGCATTTAATACATTTTTATAAATTTTTATTAATTACATTATACTTGCAAGAAATTATATTTTATTTACACGATTGGAAATATTAGCTTTAATACTTTAATTTTGTAATTTCATTTCCGAATTTTTTTAAAAAATCAATAGAGGTAGAAAATATTTGTTCATTTAACCCCAAAACTTTTTGGCATATCATCTAATAAATTTGTCATGCCAGAGAACGCCTTACATGGATGGCATTGGCGTATAATAACTACGAAATATTAACTTTTAGCATGAATTTATAATTTTTACTGAATCTATCCTGTCACCCTTGGCGAGTTATTTGGCGACTAATCCCTATTAATAGTATCTAAAAATCGAATTTGTGTTTTAGACATGCTTTTCTCAACTGATAGAAACAAAAATTTGACTTAAATTGTATTAGTAGTTACACAATCCTATACATATGTGATATATTTAAGTCATTGTGTTTTTGAATTGTCGCTTTTATATGCTTCTAAAAGTACAAACGACCGACAGACGGTCAACTCCTTGACGTATTTGGCTCAAAATGTGACATTTGTCTGTACCATAGATGCTAAATTTGCGTACCGAATTTTATTTATATACCTCTCTTCGTTTTGTAGTAATTGCATTAATTTATACTGGCTCAACCGGACAAATGGACTTTCTCCCGACTGATTTTCACAAAATTTGACAGAAATATGCAAATCTGAAATCGTGTGCCAAATTTCACCAGTCTAGCTCAAAGCGTTTTTGAGCTATCTTTGTCACAGAAGGACTGACGGACGCGGATCAAAAACCGGAGATTTCTTGAAAATCTCAAAGTCTAATTTTTTGACGATTACTATACTTTCTCTAAACTACGTATAAGAGAATGTAAAAATTAATCAGAAAATCTTTGGGGTGAGTGTATCATTTTAGTGAATCTGTCGACCAGCAGGAGTAGTTTCCCCAAAACTTTCTCCGATATAGGTCTTAACGAGTTGTTATATTTAAAAGCACAGACCGACAGTCGGTCAACGCGACAACGATTTGGCTAGTTATTTCATAAAATAATGATTGCCTAGTTGTTAAAATACTTAAGACGCTACGTGAAAGCTTTTGAACTGGTAACAATTGGTTTTAGTCAGTTTTGAATAAAAAAAATTATAGAACTTTAATATAAATAACTATTGCCAAGTTATATGCAGTTATTTTTTATTGCTGCTTAATTAATCTAGCAATAATAATATATTATATATTCCGTTTTTCTTAATTATTCATATATCAGTTTGTCCAAATTATGAAATAGATTTTTCGAGAGATTTTAACCGATGGTTATCTAATTTATCAAATTATTCACTTCCATTAACTTCAAATTATTCTTTTTCCATTTTCAGTGTTTATCATTAAATAATTTATAGATTAACTAGGTAAAGTGTGAAATCATTTCTCTGTTACACATTTTAATCGATTTGGTTAGTTGTCTCATGAAATATTTAATTATTCCATGGAATAGTTAAATAAATAATTAATGTTAAGTTTTTCATACCGAAATTTGAAAAAAAAAAAATAAATAAATACCGTGTTTTGAGAAAATGGCGAAAAGATATTACTTTTTATCACTAAGGTTCCTGTTAACTATGTTTTTTTTAAGAATTCTCAGCTTTATTTTTTAGCCTTTCAAACCAATGTACATATTATATATTTTTGTATAATGTAGGAATTCATTGCATTAAATTATTTTGGAAGTTGCGAATCAGTTCATTTCCCAAAGGACTTTAGTTGAATGCATGTAATTATTGCATAATAATGCATAAATTTGGAGCAAATTTGGTACGGATCAATACATTTGGTTAATGTATTGATCCATATCAAATTTTGAACTAAATTCTTCAAAGGATCGACAGTCTGTGGATCTATAAATTTGACACCTATAAACATGATAACTCAAAAACACAATTATTTAAAAGAAAAAAATTTAGTATGTGATTTTGTTATTTAAAATTGTAGTTATGTGTAAATTTCAATTTCAATTGGCTCATAAAAAAGCTTCCAAAACCCATTCTTTATTTTTCTCTGCTAAACTATACTATATGTACGGAGCTCTGAAAATAAAACTCTGAGCACTCGTTACGTTCTCGCCGAATTTTAATGCGGAAGGAGGTTTGATTACACTTTTATTTGGGAGTACGCAAGAAAGTTTCAGGGAAACCATATTCTCACTCTCTCATAAAAGAAGTATAGAAAATATCGCACCCGCTCACAAATTTATCTTTAAGGTTTAAAGATCCTCCTCGCCTTAAACTTCCGAAAAGACTCTTTGAATTATATCTATTGGTCTATATTTGAAGAATGGAATGGTAGATGGATCAAATTTGGTATTCGGTATTTACACCGAAATTGTATGTTTGAAGCAAATTTTGAACGATATCCATAAACTAAAAATCTCTTTATCATCCAAACGTATGCATATGAACATGATACCAATGAAATTTGGTAAGAGATTTTATCATTAAAATTGCAGATCTGTATAAATTTGAAGCCAAATAAGCCCATGTGTTTAATATCTAACTAATTGTTAAATAACAATTAACTTACCCATTCGCGTGCTCATGAATTTCTGCATGTGAATATTACATGAAAATTATATATTGGATTAAATTTAGGATCATATCTCTCAAAAAGACTGATTGTATATCCGTCGCAGTCTGTCTGTCTGTATGTATATGTAATGATATTTTAAAATAGAATTTAAGCTTAATTAATTTAGCCTACATTAACTTCATTCTAAAGTGTTCTTTTATTTTCTGATCCAATTCCACGTTTTCTATTTAATTAATGCAATGGAAGCTCTGTAAAATTGCTGACATCGACAAGAGAGAATTTTCATCCCATCACTCAGAGTGAAGGGATGAAAATTCTCCAGCTAAGACATTCTTTTAAAAGATCTCTATAATACTCTTACCAAAATCGACATGTGTAAAGAAATCCGTATAAAAATCTCACAGTATTTAATCACAGCAATAAATCTTTCATGAGTTTTTTTTCTCATTTGCGCTCTTGTGTGGTTCTGTGTTGATGTGCTTGTCGCTTCTGCTTGTACATAAATCATGCCTAGCGAGATGGAATAAAACGAAGTTTAAAATTCGAAAGTGTCTTCTCTGTCTTCAGCCATGATTCTGCTTAAAAAATTATGTTTGCATATATACATTCGATAATTTAGAATCACACTGATTAGAACTGAAATTTAGTATGTGAGTTTATGTTGATCTACAAGTGTGAAATTTAGTATGTGAGTTATGTCACACTTGTAGATCTAAATTAAATTTTAATTATTGCAGAAGAATCGATATTATTAAATGTGTAGCAATATAGAGAATCAAATAGACAGGGCACTTGATAAGACTGGATGAAAATCGAGCCACTAAAAAAGATCTATATGGCTAAACCATCTAGTACTGAAAAAAGAAATTGACTGCATGGAAAAAATCTGAAAACTATTAAGGTGAAAAACTGAAAAAACCTCACACAAGAACAGTACGGATAGAATGAAATTCTGATGAAAGCCAGGGTCTATCCAGGGATTTGAGACTATAAAGAAGAAGAGATCAAATTTTGGATTTAATCAGCCTGCAGGAAAGTATAAAATGTATATATAAGTTTTTTTAAATACATTATGAAATAAATACAACAATGGAAGTCGGTATTTTTGACGATTATGAAAACTTTCCCTGTACACACCAGGTATACGAGAAAGAGATAATTTGTTGGCAATTTTCTCAATATCAGATCAAATCCAGGACCTTTTTTTACTTTCTCGATACAAAGTATAGGGAAGTATAGTAATCATCAAAAAATTCGTACTCCAGATTTTGAATGAACTCCACGTTTTGGACCTCCCTGTGTTCGAAAAATACATTTTGAAAAATGTCCATCCGTCTGTCTATGACAAAGAAAGTTCAAAAAATGAACTAGACATTTAATATTTGGTATACGGTCAACCAAATTTGTTTATTTCTGTCAAATTTTGAGCAAAATCCGTTCAGATGAAGTCTATTTGTCCAAATGTCTGAATAAAAGTTAACATGATAACTACAAAACGAAGAGAGCTAGATAGATTTGGGACATTGATTTAACATATATCAAATTTTGAATCAAATCCAACAACGGGTTGGCAGTCTGTAGATCTACGCTTTCAGAAACAAGCAAATGCGACAGTTAAAAAATGTAATGACTTAAATATATCAAATTTGGGATGGGAATTTGTGACCACAAATTAAGTTGTGAGCCAAATTTTTGTTTCAATCGATTATGAAAAACGTGTTTAAAGCACAAATTCGATTTTCGGATACTATTAATCGTCTGACAGGGATTAATCGCCAAATAACTCGCGAAGGATCATACAGATTCAGTAAAATTTTTAAAATTCAAGCCAAAGTACTCCATTGGCATGCATTATACAAGAACTCTCTATACATGCAGTATAGAGTATACAAGAAAGTTTTTGGGAGACCACTTCCGCTGATTTTCCTATGACAAAATTGTAAGCCAAACAAATATCTAAAGCCTTAAAAAAAGAGAAGGATAGATAGATTGTGAGAAGGAAAGGAATTAAAGCAGAGATAGAAATCGATTAAAAGATCAATCGCCATGGGCAAGGTAACCTAATAAAGTCATCTCTATACGACTGATATCTGAGTCATAAAACAAATAGGCTTTATTCTTAACTTTCACTTATGGTCATGCAAAGTGCTGCAAGATTTTCACATTCCTGAAAGCAAAATGCTACTCTGTAATCTATTTCAATCGGAATGCGTTGTCTATATTACGTCCGAATTGCTCCCAGAGAGAAGGTCTGAAGCAATTACGAACAAAACGTAAATGCTGTCCTTGTTTAGAATAAAGCGTAGATGTATCGATAATAGTTGTGTCTGTAGGATCTTGTGATGCATATTTCAAAAGTTGCCATCTCGAATGTTGTTCCTTTTTAATATGCAAATGAGTTTCGGTTGAAGATTTTAATTCCTTGTCGAAGGTCATTTTTAAACCGAAATTATTTTTTCCCATGGGAATTATTTGATCCTTAACCCGACATTCTTGCTTATTTAAGCTTTTAGAAGGTAGGCTGCTTATATTAGTATACATACTAGTACAAGCAGTAATGATGCTTATACTAGTTCTTGAAACGAAACTAATGCAAAGTTTTGAATTTAACTCTGGAAAGATGAACACAGCATTCAGTACATCAAATAACATAGAAGAAACCTTTTATGTTTGCTATACCTACATGAAGGGGAATTGATAGAGAAAAATAAAATTGTGAGGAAATAAAATATTTTTTGTTTTAAAAAGGGATTACCTTGTTTTTATACACTTCTGTTTCATTTGACTTGTTTAATATTTGTAAAGATGAAATTTTGCGATTCATTCTTTAATTTTTTTTTTCTGATGCTGAAGATTTCTGAAATTCTCTGCATTTGTATTTCGTCGATGATAATATACTACCTTATTATTTTCTAAATTACCAGTAAATCGATTAATTTTAATTAAATTTAGATCTTGTAACAAAAGGGACATCTGTAAATAAAATTCAGCAGCATTGAATCCAAGAATCTATAATATTTGTAATAAGGAATTATGAAATATAAAGAAGACTAAAGAGTAAAAAATAATAAAATTACAAATCTTAAAAAATATTCTTCTAAGCATGCACTTAAAAGTAGGATATATATAATCACAAATTTCGGGATTGAAACAAAACCATGAAAGCATATTGAAGAGAAGACACGATAAATAAGAAAATTATTTATAAAAAATTCCATTAATATCATACTATCTTTTAATAAAAAAAGAACTTGTGAATATTTCTATTAATATCAAACACATTCACAAACATTACTTAAAAATTAAAAGTACACTATAAATATTAATTCTAATTTACTTGAGATTATTTTAACAGCACCTGATGTTTTTACAATTTTGCTTTTTCTAGCATATTTTTGATTAAAAACCTTTTCAATTTTTTCAGTGAATAAAGAAAGACAAACTTTTAAAAAAAATTAATTTTTAATATTTCTATATTTCTTAATTATGAAACAACTGGGTTCTGCTTCCAATTCTCTAAAATGTAGTTCAATGTTCACGTCTTAAAATGGTTTTAAAGTTACCCACTTTTAACATGTAGCATTGCTAAATTTTGTCATTACTTACTAA